>CABFOV010001713.1:82385-106554 GCA_902141375.1 Timema poppense | reverse complement strand
GGAGCCGACACTGAAGATGTGCCTTTTGATCAAATAGCAGGTTTTGTAACTTGTGCATATGATAACAATTGGTGGTTGGCATATGTTATCTCAAAAAATGATAAAGAGCAAGAAGTGGACATATCATTTCTCCATCCTCGCGGACCATCTCCTTCATTCACTTACCCAAGAAGAGCGGATATATTACCTGTTCCCAAGAACTTAATTATTTGTAAGGTGAATCCATCAACTGCCACTGGGAGAACTTACAAACAATGTAGAAGAAATGACAGAGGCATCTGATATTCTGTTAAACAAGCAAGAACTTCTCTATCAATAGCTTCCAGCCTTGATGTATGTACGTACTAAAGTTAAAACTAGGAGTGTGCGAAGGCCACTTTTTAAATGCGAAGCGAAGTTTGAAACTTGCGAAGAAAAGTCGAAGTCGAAGTAAATACAATGTTATATAAATAAAGTAGTTTGGTGGGGCCATTCTCTACTAAAGGGAACATTTGGTACATACATTTTTTTTAGTGCAAACTTTTTTCTTCTTCATGAATACAAAGTACACACTATTAATATGGTAGCACCTGCAATTAATAATTTCGTTTTTGCTAAGCCTAGTGAGAGCGTGGGAAGCATAAAATCTTTCAAATTAGCGTTTGTAAATATAATCTTTGTTATTAATAATATTTTAAGTTTAATCAAACTAACTTTGTCGGAGGCCTTAGTAGATTAATGAGGGTAATAATGTGGAGTAAAAATAGTGAGTAAAAGACCTTATTAAAATCTATAAGCAGCTCGCAACAATCTAGAGACAAAAAATTATTCCAGGATATCCAGATACTTTTCAGCAGTTGGTAATGCCTTATTTAACTAAATAAAATTACCATTGGGGTAATGTTCAAACCATAAGATCGTTAATGAACATTTGTGTGTCAAATATTTAACATTGAAATAAGACCTATTTTTTAAATTCCAGTCAGATAATTTTCCACAGGCAATGGAAATCACTTTGAGCCAAGTCCGGCTTATAAGTAGTGAGATCAAAAATCTCACAGGTTCACTTCCTGAGTAAAGTCTTTTGCACAAGCCCCAGTGGGAGGTCACATGTCGTACAGGAGAATGACAACCTTGGTGAATATCCCACACATTTTATTTTAGATAAGACTTCCTAAGCTCCTTCAGCGTTATATAACGTCAGATAATTATTGTTAAACGCTGAAGCTTTGGAGGTTCATTCAAAACAATAGGCGTGGGACATTCATGAAGGGTGTTGTTATCCTGAACAACATGCGGCCCCCCACTTTGGCTCAAGAAGTTAAACTGGGAGACTTTCAATCAACCTCCTTACGGCCTGGACTTGACACCAAGCAACAAGCAATAACCAACTCTTCAGAGAGATGCAAGTCTGGCTGGCCACGCTTTGAAAACAATTAGGAACTCGTGCATAGATTCAACAACTGGCTGGGTAACCTGGTGGCACTGTTCCTGGGGAGGGATTGGAAACGCTGATGCCACGATATGAGAAGTGCTTGAATTTGGGTTGAGACTATGCTAACAAGTATTGCATCTACGTACATAGTTTCTGCATGTATGAAGATTTTTTTAATAGCCCTCTTAGAACATAAATAACAAATTGTGATTAAACAAGCCCTAATTTAGCTGTGATATTGGTATTATACAATATTATTAATTCCATTTTCAAGAAAAGGTATATTTTTATTACAAAAATACACAAAGTTGGTTTTTAAAATATTGTATTTTTCAATCAATTTTTACACGTCTATTTTTCTTTCTTAGCTTTGGCAGACGCTTGCTGAGCCTTCAGAACCTTCACAACTATCTTCTGTTCTTCAATGAGGAAAGCTCTGACAATCCTGAAACAAGGAGACAACATTTATTTTTGGGTTATTTTCAGTCCCTGTACCTCAGATCTCAGAATGTTTAGCATCTGCTGATGGAATGTAAACCAATAATTATATACCAAAATTCACTCGATTTTAAGCAATGCCTTATCTGCTAGCTATAATTAAAACTGCTAAGTATATTACAAGTAAAATATACCAGGGTATAAGAACAAAAAAATATTACAAACACAACCTCTTTTTTTAAACTAAACCTAACCATGTTTTTAGTTTTTCTTTGAGCAGAAATCAATATTTTCTCAATTTAATGATGACCTAAAGAGGTATATAGGGTATGTCAACACCACAAAAATATTATTTCAAGTTTTACATTAAGCCCAACAAACAAACCATCAAAGTATATTGTGTATGGAATCAATGACAAGTAAAACGCATTGCTAGTGATAGGCAACAATACAGTTCCTGTTGGATCAACTCATTAATCTATAACAGGGTCGGCAACCAGCGGCCCACACATTTTTGGCGGCCCATACTTACATAGCATGTGGCTGTATTTTTTGTTACATAGTTTTTTTTTATACATTTTTAAAATATTAAGAATAAAATAATTATAATAATTATAACTCTCTAGATTCATGTGGGTTTTACTGCTAATGCAGTTGGCGTGAGCAAGCAGGTAGTCGGATAATCTGCTGTTTGTTCTATGGGAGGTGGAGGAAATACCAAAGCTTGGGATATCAACAGTTATTTATGTTCAGCAACTGATAGCTCGAAATATTTAGAGAAGGAAAGCGATATTTTCTACGCTACAATCTTTCCTTGGGTGTGCTGATATTATAATGGGTTGGGGGAAAGCGGGATTTTAGCACACTTACTCGTTCAGAGTCGTGACTCAATTCCGTCATGTGTGGTCACTCCCTGTGTGTTGTACATAATCTCAACTGACAGTTTTCTTATTGTTATTATTGGGTATAAATAATAATTCAGTAGCAATGGCTGTTCTTGTCCGGGGATTTAGTACTAGTTACAAATCATTTCAAACTATGGGCCCAAGAAAACATAAAATTACATATGAAGGCAGCATATTTAGTGATTAATTGAAAAGCAAGTACTTCTTTATTTAAAATTAAGATAAACCTCTTTGTATTATTTGTCAAAAGTATTGCTGTAATGAAAGAATATAATATCAGAGGTCATTACAAAAACTAACATGAAAGCCAAGACAAGGATTTGGCCTGTGAACGTAGAAGAAATAAAATTAACAAATTACAAATTTCTATGAATGCCCATCAAAGCACATTTTAAAAGCAAATATTTGTAATGAATCTATTGTCCGTGCTAGTTATGTTGTAGCAGAACTCGTTTCAAAAGAAGAAAGGATTTACACATATTCAGATTTATTAATGATGCATATTAGCTGTTGCTGAACAAATATGTCCAGAAAAGAATATGTTATTTCAAGATATTAGTTTATCTGCCCAAACTTGTACAAAGTGAATAGAATAGATTGGTACAAATTGATTTAAACAACTTAAATTTAAAGCAAAATCAGGGGGGGTGTCAAATAGTGATTTTAATATTCACAAATAATTGGCCAGTTTATGTAGCTTAGAAGGCACTACAAGGGGCAATGGTTTGTTCATAAAAGTATAAAAGTAAAAGAAACTATTGCTTCTTTAGAACTGTACTCGAAAAAATTAAAAAGTGTGAAAAAATATGGTGGAAGAAATAATTCCAACACCAGTGTAGTAGGTAGAATTTGTACCAAATTACATAATTCATCAGAAAGCATTTTGTTGCAAAATTTTATCAATAAAATACATTATGGACACAGCGATATCAACTTTGAATTACATCAGACTCGGTGGATTGAAACACTGTTAATTACAAGAATTCTTGTTAGAACTATATTTTGAGTATACAGAAGTTATCCACCACTATGCTGTTAGATGGTTAAGCAAAGGTGCTGTTAAAAAAGGTTTTTAAATTTTTATGAAGAAATACAATTTTTCACAATGGAACAGGAAAATACTTCTCCGCAACTATTGAATAAAAAATTGATTATATCTCCTGCATTTATGGTAGATATAACAATGTACCTTAATGAACTTAATTTGAAACTTCAGAGCCATAGTAAGCTAAACTATTTTCTGAAATAAAAGTTTTTGAACCCAAAATGTGTTCATTGAAGAAACAATTGCAGAAGACAATCTACACTAATTTATATGTTGCAAATCTGTACTGCATTTGGATGGCAAACACGAAAGGAAACTTACTTTAGTTAGTATTAATGACAATTTACAAAGAGTTTTCAACAAGATTTGTGAATTTTCATAAACATAGCATTGAAATGCGATTATTTTTTTAATTCTTTTAATGTTGACATTGATGGCATACCAAGCCAACTTCAGAAGAAAGTTTTGGCATAACAAAACACAAAAAATTAAAGAATGCATTCTCATTAGAAAACATCCAAAAATTCTATTGATGTTTACCAAATATGATTAAAAGACTAAGCAGTTTCACGAAGAGGATAAATGCCGCATTTTGAATCACGTACATTTGCGAGCAAGCATTTTTTGCATGCTTAAATTTGAATCTGCACCTCAGGTTATAAAATAGATATAAATAATTTGGCAATGGAAAAACAACCTCAAAAGTCGCATTAAACAGAGACATGTCATGTAACTATCTATTTATATATGAAAGTAATGAAAATTGATATCTAAGTTAAGTTTTTTTACTTACTATTTTTTCTATAATAAATATTATCATGGTAATATCATCAAACAGCTTGCCATTGCTAATGGATACTCTCACTCCTTAGTTTCCCGAATCCTTCAAAAACCAAAAGCTCAGTTAAAACGCACAAGTTCCTTCCAATGCCACACCAAACAGTAAAAGTAAATGGACTAAATTCAACTACACTGGGAGAGAAGTCCATAACATCGCCAATATCCTTAAAAAACACTACCTTAACATAGATTTTAGTAACAATAACAATATCAAAAAATTTATTAATAATTCCAATCTGAATAAAACAAGTCAATATCAAAAAAGTGGTGTTTACCAACTCACCTGTGAATGCAATAGTGTTTACATAGGCCAAAGTGGGCGCCGAATTTCAACCAGGTTTTCCGAGCACATAAGTGATTTCAAATACGACAGGAACAAATCCAAATTCTCCGAACATCTCAAAATTTCTGGTCATCAACCCACCCCCATGCAAAAATGTATGAAACTAATCCACAGCTCTTCCAAAGGTACAACCATGAACACTGCAGAATACATTTTCATCCAAACCACAATACTCAACAGAAACGTCCTCAACGAACAACACAATTTGAAAATCAAACCCTAATCAACACTTTAAGAAAACTCCCCCAACATACCAGATTAAAATAACCAATGTACCTGCCCCTCCTTCCAGTAGTCAATGACCTGTTCGGGCCAGTGTCGAGAAGACATGGACCTTCCGTTTTCCTTAGTCTCATTATTTTTTATTTTCTACTCTTAATTATTCACCACATCTATCTAATAACAACTTATACTCTTACATCATGTCGACTCACACCTCTTATTGGTTTTTCACCATCTATGATTTTCCATATGTTCTAGACTATACAACCTTAGTTTTCAATTACACAACCGTTCTCGTTTTTAATCAGTTTTATTCTGGTTTTAACTGGAGCAACTCACTCAGGCACAGTCAAATGGTAAATATGATATTTCATTTTTCACATCGATTAATTTTCATAGTCAATTCCCAATTTTTTTTCCACTTAGTTTTTTCTTATTGGCCAACACCTAGTTATTTGGACCATAACCTATTGCATTTTTCTTTGATTTAGTCCTGATGATGGCGCTGTAGATGTGCCGAAACATGTAACATTCAAAAGGCCGTCTCTAAGATGCCTGTAAAGGATTAAGGGAGTTCAGATAAGAAATAGAATTCAATTAACTTTCAATTATTTCAACATTTTGTCAACTTTCACAAAGTTTAATAATTTTTTTCTTAATTACTACTTTAATTATTTTACAGCGTCTTTACTTTTCTAGTCATTAATATTTATTATCTATATAGTTTAATTATGTTAAATTAATTGTGATTCTGTTATATTTTTACTTGTTATATTGTGACCTTGACTCACATTTTTAATGTGTTATTTTTAATTGTGTTTTGATATATAAATCATATTATATCATTAATATCTATCCACTTTAATTAATCTATAAATACTATTGAATATTTTTTTTTGTAATTTTCACTTAAATTCCTTTTTACACTAATTATTTCATATTTAATTATATAATGATTGTTTAATACTGCTTCCTTATTACAATTTCATCATGTATTTCAAAAATAAACTGAAATAGATCAATAGTGGATCCAGACAATCCTCAACCGTGTTCATCAAGACCTACATGCCTCACTTCATATAATGAAAAGTCAAGATATAATGACTGTAATAATAACACAAATCTTCATCTGTTTGTAATTTTTTACTAAACCTGAAAGTAGTGAAAACAGAGTAAGTTGCAACTCTTGTCCTTTAATAAAATCCGAGCATGGCAACATAAGAGACGTGCACCGGCATTTAATCCAACACGCAAACCACTTTAAAAGGTTAAAATTGCTTTAATTAAGACGTGCCCAAAAATTACCATTGCAACAGGCGGGCCTACATTTTTCAACAAACCCAAATGACCAACTTTATTAATGGGGGAAAAGACAATCCCAAACAAATGAAGATAAAATACTATAGGCATATGGATTGTCACCAGTTTGCATCCATAAAGCTTGGCAGATGAGTTGAGGTCTAGGATAATCCTTATACACTGTGGTTTCATGGAAAGCCTGTAGTAGGACAATTATTATAAATGTGTACAAATGCAGTGGACACTGTAAACAATAAATTAAAGATTTTTTTAAAGTGATAGTTTGGGCTGAATTTAATTCACATGTGATGTATGACCTTCAAGGTTGAATGATTCGTTTTTAGCCTTGACCATGCAGTACATGAAAATTTCTGGCTCCACAGTGTCTTGACACACACCATTTTACTGGTGAACCCACAGGGTTGGCTATCTTTGAAAGATAAACAAGTGCTTTTAAAAGTGGAATTTAAGAGAAGGGTTTAGTAAAGACACGCCTTTTTATACTGTAACTGATAGCGTTTGAAATGAGAAATTAGCCACATCACTTCATTTGTCATGCCAATGATATTTTCAATTATTAATAAATTGTAAAAATACAAGAGTGAAAATGGCACATGAATCTCCTCTTACTCTAGATTTATCTAGTATAAAACAAAGAAACCACAAATTACAACATGAAAAGAACCTTGAAATTGCAAAATTGAAATAAAAGTGATATTTCTCAGAAGGCCTATTGATAGTTACACTTGTGATAGAGATTCTACACTGTTTTTTTTGTCATAAAAAACTTTCAGTTAAAAATTCTCAAATAAAGATATTTTTGTCCTAAAAATGTTTTTTAACACTTCGAAAAATCACATAATTTAAAAACAATTTTAGCAAAAACACCTTTTTATAGTGGCAGACCCTCTAAAAGTACTTAATACTTTAAACAATGTATCAACAATAATATTTTAACATTTGTTAGTTGTGATTTTTTTTTTCTATTTTCTGAAAAGTTGGCAAAGTGTTGCATACAACTTTCTTCCAGGCAAGTATTCAATTATTGAATAAAAATAATCAAATCATGGTGGAGAATTTAAAACCCACATAGAGGCTCTCTTAGGTGTGGTAAAACTTGACAAAAAAGTTAATATATGATAGTTGATCCGTTGTTATAAAAGATTGACTAACTTGGCTCCTTCTACTGTACCAACGACTGACAAAATCCCAAGGGAAAACGTGCCGAAAGAAGCATGTGAAAAGGCCAATATTCAAAAAGAAGATATTAACCCCAAAATGGTAAGGTGGTACTGCACACCCCAGCTTATATTCTTTTTGTTGCCAGGCTTGAGGGGTGGGGGTATCTTTTGTTTCCGACCCATGTAAATTCAGTCTGGAGTTTGACCTTTACAGTGGATGACGTGCTGAGCCCTGACTTCTTGCTATAAGGTATGTGGAACTATTTTTGTGAACAAACTACCACCATGGGGTGTATTATACCCCACCTTACTATTTATTATTATTATTATTATTATTAGCCCCGCGTCTTACTACCCGTTCGGGTTATACGCACTTACGCTAATGTGTAGTGGTAGGGTGATTGTGAGATGAAATGGAGGACCTACAGTTTAGCGTGGAATCCGAACCACGGTGGAGGCCTGGCATTCACCACAGTCACAAGATGTATTGTCAGAGGTGAAGGAAGGGTTTGGTAATCAGATAAATCTATGCCGGGACCGAGGATTGAACCCCGGCCGCCAGCATAGGAGTCTGACACCTTACCCCTTGACCACCAGGTCACTCGCACCATTTAAGAAACACATTTTTCCTCGTATTTATTTTTCTTTTACTTACTATATGTGATATAAAAACACTAATTATGGTTTATTTATATTATCCATATATACTACACTCTAGCTAATTAATATATTTTCAGAATACATGGGGCTTGGACTGAATGTCAATGAAATCTGAGAGTTGTTGGAAAGAAATTAAGATGATGAGTTCTTTCCCCAACATCAGCTCACTGATGAACCGTTAAGAACTGTTAAGGAGCAACAAATCGATGAAGACGACGAACAGCCTGCAGATACAGTAGGAGATGTGGAAGAACAAGTAGCAGAGCTAGCACCAAGGAATACAGAAGACGTTCAACTGGGATCTTTTGTCTATGGGCGGAATGGGTTCCCTTGGAGCTGTACACATCCAAGCAGGCGAGGTAGGCCTCTTGTAAGAAATGTATTAATAATGAGGCCAGGACCCAAACAAGGGGCAGAAAATGTTAAGGAACCAATAATAGCATGGAGTATCTTGTTCAATGGAAATATTTTGAATAAAATATCTACACATACAAATGAAGAAATTGAAAGAAACTCTGCAAAATATTCTTATGATAACTATACTGTTAGACCAACTAATGCTGTAGAAATCAAAGCTTTGTTTTATTTGTCTGGCCTTTTACGAAATGGCAGTCTAAATGTAGAAGAGTTATGGTCACACATTTATGGTAATGGTGTATTCAGGGCGACCATGTCAATGAAACGTTTTTTCTTTTTGACAGATTGCTTACGATTTGATGATAAGACAACTAGACCAAGAAGGGTAGTAGTTGATAAATGTACCCATATTAGGGATATTTTCATTACCAATTGTAGAAAGTATTATTCACCTAGTGCACATGTAACGATAGACGAGAAATTGGTTTCAACCAAAGCACGTTGCCCTTTTCTCATGTACTTGCCCAATAAACCGTGCAAATACGGTATCAAGGTAATCATGATGAATGATGCTAAGACTTACTATATGTGTGATGCAATACCTTACACAGGACAAATATGATTGCCCACATAACGAGTTGGTACCAGATGTATTACGTGCGTAAGCTAAGTGAAACCATATCAGGCTCAAAACGAAATATAACTTGTGATAACTGGTTTACCACTATTCCAATTGTTGGCCCTATGCTGCAGGACCATAATATTACAATGGTAGGCACACTAAACAAAAACAAGCCAGAAATTCCTCCTATGTTTTTTCAGGAGAGGGCCATCAATGCTTCTGTTTTTGGGTTTGATAAGACCAAAACCCTAGTTTCATACTCGCCCAAAAAGAAAAAGAATGTTGTATTAGTAACATCCATGCACCACGATGACGGAATTGATAATGAAACAGGAAAGCCAGATATAGTGATAGCGTACAACAAAAATAAAGGAGGAACTGATTGTTTTGACAAACTATGTGCTACATTTACGACATCCAGAAAAAATAAGAGATGGCCTATGCAGATGTTATTTGCCATGCTTGATCATTGTGGCGTAAATTGCTATATATTGTTTGTACTGGCTAATCCAGACTGGAAAGATAATCCAAAACATAACCGACGTTACTTTTTGAAAGAGCTAAGTGCAAGGCCGACAAGAGATCATCTAGTAATGAGGAGTCAATCTGGAAACATTCCTAGAGCCATCAAGATCCACATCAGGGAAATACTAAATTTACCAGAGGCTGAAATCAGGCCACAAGTATATCATGAACAATCAATGACAATGAAAAGGTGTCATATTTGTCCACGAAGCAAAGAGAGAAAAACAAAACTTAACTGTGAATATTGCAGGAAACCTATGTGTTTGGAACATCGGGCAATGTTGTGCCAGGATTGTGGTGAGTGAGCTATTCTATGTAAAAAATAGTCTAAAGAAACTTTATATTTAGTATGATTCTAACTTTTAAATTATTCCTTACTCAACATAGCAACTATATTTAAAATATTTTACCATAATAAAGAAATCATATTTAACTATAATAGGTCTACATGATGCACATTAAATTAAAAATATTTTAAAAAAAATTGTTTGTATAATTTTAATTACCTATTTCTAACTGGGGTATGCCTTACCATTTAATGCCAAAATATTCACCTTACCATTGTAGGGTTAAGGTAAACCATATAAAAAAATAAGTATATGGCAGTGTAGAGAGAGTTCCTATAAAACAGTGCCATGGTTAAAATGATAAAACATTTCACAAAAAAAAAGTACTTTTTGTTTTCCAAATAAAAGGCTTAGAACATAATAGGCCACAAAAAATCATTTCTTGCCATGCATCAGTGGTAGAGAGTTGGGATGGACTATGATAGCAAGTCTACTCAAACCATCTATTGGAAAGTTAAGAAAAATAGATATTAAAGGTTTATATACTATTGCAAGTTTAAGAACTGCTCCCAAAATAATAAAACTTATCAACAATGTTGCCTACCTGTGGCATCACACAAAAACAAGATGAGATATCCCATGTTAATGTTTTACCTTTTTATTGAGTGAGTTTTGAAGATATAACATTGAAACAAAAACCATAAATACTGAAATAGTTTCTAAAAATAGTCCGTCATTTTTAAATTATTTTTTGGATCTGAATGTAGTTTTTTTAATTGTCTACAGCTTAGGCTATTTTAATTATTTGCGAAAAAAGCACATAGCCATATTCCTGCTATAATATAGATTAAAAAAGTCTGTGGAACCATATATCTATCTAGAATAAGAAACGAGAAAAATGGAAAACAGAAATGGAAGACAGTGCTGCTGTCCAGGGGCTAATAGTGGAGTGTGGATCTCTACTTTGCAGCAAAAGAGTGGAAGTGTCATTAGAGAAGGCAGGCGAGTTACCTACTTTACAGGGTGAACCTCTAATTTTCTTTCCACTCCCCCCTCCCCCTTTTTTATTAATTGTCTTCAATAGTTATAGTGCTTAGTGTATTGTTAGTTAAAATGGTGAAACATCAAAACCCAAAGAGGAAAATTTGTTTATCAATTAAGCAACGATCTGTAAGAAGCGCAACCACACTGCGGTTTGGATATCAAAATAAAAAGTAGACCCATTTATTAATGGAAAAGCAAAACTTACAAAAATGTGATTTAGATTTCGTTAACAGGTAAGGACACTATGAGACTAGTAACGTAAGCCAAGCCTTCCTGGCTAGAATTTCAAACATTCCTACCCAATACCAGAACCTTAGAATAATATATATCATATTGTACAAATATAATATATGTATTAGAGAAAAATAAGTCAAAATAAAATAATAAAGATGCTTGTTTAATTATTACTAGTTTTTTACGCTTGGCTGTTATGGCGGCCGACTTCTACGGTAGTACAAAGCAAACGCGTTTATCGGTTAGATTTTTTGTAACGTGTAAAATGTGTCTTTTCTTTATAAAATCAACAATTAGTTGTATATTTATCCTTTATTTCTTCCTATATCTCTTTATTTTATATTACTTTCTTTTCTTTATATTCTGTTCTTTTCAGTCAACAAACAATTAACATCAAAACAAAACAAAAAAGATAGAAAGTGGATTGTAATCAATATAACATTGTGATAAGAAATGCTTACCTCCGCGACAATGGAGGTTTACCTTGTGGGTTGGCGTAGGAAGGAATAGGGAACAAGGCATTAATTCCTCGGCATTTCTCGACCCTTTGATGTGTTTGTGGATCAAAGAGGCCACTTTAAGGTTTGGATCACACATGAACAACGATTTATGAAGCAAAGGATGTACTCATTATGGCATACACCCAATGCATACAGAGTCCCACGCTGAACTAACTCTCAAAAGAGCAAACGACCTTCCTTTCCACTCTCATAAAAAAACACTCAAAAACGGCGGGAATCAATGAACAACACATACAAACCAATAAAAATAGGAAACTATATAAAAATGAACTAGATTAAACTATTACACAAAGGTTATTTTACAATATTAAATATATACAGTTCAGAGACTGAACAATATCACTGTTAAAGTGTCACATTTTAGAAGCTAGCGAGCTAATGGCCAAGTCCAATGTTCATGTTTAGGGGGGTAGGGTATGTATGAAAGTCAGATTTTCACTTATCATTTGACATAATAAAAATTAACTTTTGTTTTTATGAAACTTTTTCATGATTAACCTTCTAAATTCAAAAGCAAGATTTGTGACAAAAAAAAACTTCCTTGGCAACCCTAATTAGAGAAAGTCAGCATAGGTGTTTTGTTTTGTATATAAAAATTTTTTGTTAGCATTACAAAAATAAGTCCATCATAATTATTATTTTCTTCATTCATAGTAAAATAAATACCTGAAAAATTGGGGTTCTTCTTGGATTCAGGTAAATACGGTAAAACAATATCAAATTCATTTCTGGGGTATTCCATGAGAATGGTGGCAAAAACATGTTTTTAATTATATCCGAATATTTCATAAATATTTTGATTTTGATAAAATTCAATTACAAAAGAATGTTGGTAGCAATATTTTTTATCTTGTGCAACAGCTGAATTTACCAATTAGGCAGCTGTTTTTGCAAGTATGCCAGAGCCACCTGTAATGGCAACTGAAAGTAGTTAGACTGAACCATTTTAATGACATGCTAATTGCGGTTTTCTTCTGGATTGAAGAGTACTGATATATTAAGCAATTATCAAAGTAAAAAAAAATTACTTCCCTTCATTTCCTAAGCAATGTTGTATGAACTATGGCTTATTAAAACTGAGTGTCTCTTGTAACATGAGTTACCATCAACATTTATTTGAACATGTTTTGCAAACAAACCAAACTTGAAATAATTGGTAGACTTTTACATCTTTGCCTTATAATTATTATGAATGCTTTTTGACAAAAAAAAAATTAGGTTTAATTTGTGCTTTAATTAAGTGCGACGTTAGTTAACGAGTTGCTACAAGATGTAAATTTCTCAACAAAAACACCTATTTTTCATTTTGAAAGTGGAGTGCTGGGTATGTTAAAGGTTTTTTTTAAATAGTTTAATTATAAGATAGCAGTTATTTTCTATATCTACAATACACCTATGTAAAGTAAGTTATATAAAGTTTAAGATAGACTCACCTCTCTTTGACACATTTATGACAGAGAACGCCACCATACACCCTCTTCACCGTCTTCTTGCGTTTACACATCCTTGACCGTTCCATGGGCCTCGCAGGTTGGATACCCCTCAACTTGTCTTTGCACTGTCCACATCTGGGGATCTTCTTTGGTTTCTTCAGATACTGGTAAACTAGTTTACCACCAGGAGTCCGGACACTTGAATCACAAACAAATCAATTAGCTGTATAAGGCATTCACGAGCTAAGTTTACCTGAATGACAGCTCGAAATGTTACTAGAAGTAATCCCTAATATATCACTACGCCAACAGCTGACATCTATCACTTTGGATGACTGTAATGAAAACAGATGGTAATATATTAATGTGATAGTTAACCACAATGATTTAGGCACATATTATTTATATATTTATTTTAGGTTGGACACAAAGTTTATTTATCGTTTTATTCCACTTAAAAAAATATTCACACCACTTTCACAAAAACTTCTAACGAACATAGCCTCAAAATGGCTACTGACGAATTTTAACCATATGATTTAACATAAGGTAAACAAGTTTTTTACAATGATGCAGACACGCAGTTGATGAAAATACTTTATTCAGTTAAATATTTCAAAATACGATAAAATAATCATAAAATCATGTATTGTATGTAAAAAAATGACAATTTTCTCTTTTCCAAGTAAATACGATGCCTGTATTAAAAGGTATTGATGTGTGCACTATATTACACACTGTCAGTAACGTTCCAAAACGAAAAATAAGTACTTTTAATTATGTTTAAAATATTGTTTCGAGTTGGACAAAAAGAAATTGTTAAAAAAAATGAAATAGTGTGAGAAAACTTACGTTTACGTTATTTTAACAGTAATATATAACAGGTAATTAAATATTTTTACATTTATAACAAAAATTTGAAAGGTTTTCAAACAATCTAAGTTTATTGTAGGCCTATTATATATTTTGCTCAGGTTATTAAAATGTGAATTCCTGTCACACACATTAGGTTCTTAACAATAACACTAGGTCTACATGAAATTTAGCCTAGCTAAACATTATATTCCATTCACGATAGGTTTACCTGGATGACAGTTCGAAAATCATGTTTAGGTTTTGTGTTGCCAACACTTGTAAAAGATCACAGTTTTGTTATAAATATAAAGATCTTTAATTACCTGTTATATATTACATTTAAAATAATGTAAACTTAAGTTTTCTCATACTATTTCATTTTTTTTAATAATTTCTTTTTGTCCAACTCGAAAAAATATTTTAAACATAATTAAAAGTACTTATTTTTCATTTTGGAACGTTATTGACAGTGTGTAATATAGTGCACACATCAATACCTTTTAATACAGGCATCGTATTTACTTGGAAAAGAAAATTGTTGTCATGTTTTTACATACAATAAATGATTTTATTATTATTTTATCATATTTTGAAATATTTAACTGAATAAAGTATTTTCATCACCTGCGTGTCTGCATCATTGTAAAAAACTTGTTTCCGTTATATCCAATCATATGGTTTAAAATTCGTCAGTCACCATTTTGAGGCTATGTTCGTTAGAAGTTTTTGTGAAAGTGATGTTAATATTTTTTTAAGCAGAATAAAACTATAGATAAACTTTGTGTCCGACCTCAAATAAATAAATAAATAATATTGGCCTAAATTACTGTGGTTAACTATCACATTAATATATTACCATCTGTTTTCATTACAGTCATCCAAAGTAATGTCAGCTGTTGGCATAGTGATATATTAGGGATTACTTCTAGTA
Organism: Timema poppense; assembly: GCA_902141375.1. NCBI lineage: Eukaryota > Metazoa > Arthropoda > Insecta > Phasmatodea > Timematidae > Timema > Timema poppense. Next base: position 91,398 of record CABFOV010001713.1, on the reverse strand, counting down.
ACATTTCGAGCTGTCATTCAGGTAAACTTAGTTCGTGAATAACTTTTACATGGAGTCTATTGTGATTCTGGAATTGGGTTTATATACAAACAAATTTGTTTTGTTAATTTCTTCAAACAATCGTCAAGTAATGTAACCTGCAGCGTATTTGATATAATTATCAATATAACTTGTATAAAACATTTACTACCCCTAGTATAATATTGTTGCCAACACAAAAGATTTGTTTTATAGTTCCAACAGTTCTTTCTGCTGAAATCTCACAGCACCAAAGTATTATGTGAGTTAAACTGCTATTTGTGGGTTTTTTAAATGGCGAAACATAATTATCAAACATATTTTTCATAGATGGCAAATACAAGAGACCCCAACGCGTTTATTAACACGAGAAAGACAGTGTATCTACCAAGTATCCAACATTGACAGATAGTCAAATATTATAATATATGAAAACTTACTTATGAAAACGAGAATTTAATTTAAATTTAGGTAGACTAACATAGGGAGTGCACTGCTTTAACCGTTACTGTACCACGTTCATCTAAGAATTGTATATAAACAGTAGCCGTCGCACATTTCCACATTAACATTAAAATTATCGTTAGTTAGCAAGCATCAATATGAGTAAAATTATGTCATAAAACAACTTACATACGCCTCCGATTGCTTTTGGTGTTGTAAGACAAACGTCGTCGATAAACTAACCGCTGCACCATTTTTTATCTGTAACATAATAAGAATAACTGAAATCAAATATATACCCAAGCAAAATGAAGGTTTAATAATCCAGTAAGTGTATAACAGAAAAATTATAAAATTATCAACACATTTAAGTGGATGATGGTAGATATTTATTATAGTAAAATAACTAACTTTAACTTAAGCGTGGTGTCGAAAGAATCGGGTAGAAAGAAAACAGAACTTAAGCCTAAGAAATAATGCATAAATCATATTGGCAATAAGTATATTTTGCTTTAGGAAAGGTAGTTCAAAACTTCATTAATTTCCGCTAGATGTCTCGGTTATATCCCAAATGAAAAATAAATATATTTTTTTAACGTTGAACCTATTCAATTAATAATGAGTAATAATAGCTTAGTATTACTTTAGGAAATTATTTTACTTTTAACAATGCCTTATTGGCATCATATTATAAACACTTTATTTTAATTTAATAACCTCTTAATATATGTTTAGGCTAATCTTTGATAAATGTATTTTAACTTATTTGTAAATCATTTAGAGTTTAAATAATTAGCTAGTCGCAGAAACACTAACTTACAAATATAAAAGATTACTTGAAAGTAAGAATATAATCATTTAACCTAAAGTGTAGGTAAAACAAATTTAAGCTAAATAAGGGCACCCCCGAATTTTTCTCCAGGGGGAACAAATTAGAGGGTCTAGTGAGTATGGAGTACCCCCAGTATGGTAGGGTGTGGAAAATTTAATGAGTTTAAGCTTCAAAAAAGGTTTTTAAAGGCAATCCTTGTTTCCTGAAAATAAGCTACAGCATAAGAAAAATGCCTCAAATTTACACAAATTCATGGGTGGACACTTGACCTTGACGATTTGAATGGTGAATGCTTTTGGAATTGCTCGTGCATGCACTAAGCTATCGACCCTAAAGTCAGCCGGTGGCCTGTTGAAGGAAACTAGTAATTTGTTTATAAGTTATATACTATAACTCTCTGTTTGTTGACTGGGGGCACTCTTTGAAAGCTAGTTAAGAACACTGTTGAATGGGATTAGCCAACCTATAAAATGTATATAATTTCAGAATCTCAGGGGGGCATATCCCCCCCTGTAGGCGCCCGTGTAGCTAAATAAATTTGGGCTAAATGAATTTATGCCAATTTAAATATTAGGCTACGGTCACCACCTCCGTTTCTGGTTGTTATAGCGTGTGGGCCTGGTAATCTGTCAGGATGTCTTTGGCTGAGGATAAAGGGGAATGATAGAATTACTCGTGTGGGTTCGTGATTGATGTTATACATGGCTTTTAAAAGGCTTATCAATACTACTATACTATTGCAAATGTGATGTTAAAGGTTAAGCTAAAATGAAGATCTTAGTGAATATAGAAAAGTGAGTGGCTGAAAAAGGTGTTATGAGGTTTATCTAATGCCCTGTCAGACATAGCATGACCTGCATGGTCGTTGAACCTAGTACCCTGGAATCAAGTGGCAGCCCTGACTGGTATTTGGTGAACCCAATGACTTAGCCCACGTGGCCCCGTGATCTCCCAGCTTGCGATATTCTTCAGTCATCCATGAGGGCTCCAAACCCTTCCATTTTAAGACTGAGCCTACTCATAAAATGGAAGGGTTCTAAACAAAAAAAAAGTATTTAAAAAAATATTTAATAAATCAACATTGTTGTTTTTTATTTATTTTAGTAACATATCTGGGCATCTTTCTTATTTCTGATGGAATCTTCAAACCATGCTAAAAATAGTTATTAAAATATTTCCATTTTAATGCATTTTAAACCGGGAAACAAAAATTATTAATCGACTTATTTATTTTATTTGTACAATTATGCTAGAATGTTTGTTTATAACATATTATTTAATGAATAATTTATTTTTATTTTTAAACATATTTTTAAATTTTGGTTAGTTTTAATAATCATGAAGATATTGAGCTCTAACGATTCCCAAGTCGACACTCTAGTAAAAATACATAGTTTAAAATACAACTTTTCCTTCTACACATAGGTATCTTTAATGAAGCTCTCTTCACTTTGTAGCACATATATATATTCTAGTTGTCATCCCTCAGTTCAGATCCCCACCCCTCGATCCCTCCTCCAGGGTTAACAGTGCTATTAACCTCGAGAAAAAAACTAGTCTCGACAGAGTTGTCAAATTATTTGTTGTTTAGATGAGGAGCTAACATATTATACATATTTAAATTGATATTACTTGTTTTATGCTTTATGCATTGTAAACAATGCTAAAATTGCTATCTTCAAGTTCTAAGTGCTGGTTTATTAAATTTATATGCAATATTTTGTGAAAAATTTTGTTTATATTTTCAAACTTGTCAATGTTGCAATTTTAACCCTTGTCAAGGGGTGTGGCATGAAGAGGGCTTTGAGAAGTTTTAGTGGGAAAAGGGCAGTGGTGGAGAGAATGGTTAGTATTTGACAAACGATTTCTAAGATAATCAAGCATGTAACTGCTTTACCACCTGACTTAAAAAGTTTACCTACATAGACCTTGAGTAAGCACGTACACAAAATAAAAATAACACAATTAATAACAGGGGAATCAAACAATAGAGCTAATATTTTTAAAAATTGTTACACCCATTCTACTTCCTTTTACTTACGACCACAAATAATATAAAAGGGAGTGGGGGTAATATAAGAAACATACAAAAAGTAAAACATTTGCAAGATTTGAAAAATAACAATATAAATAGTTTATTTAAAGTAATAACAACAGAGCAGAATACTTTATATGGTCTCAAAAATCAAACTGAGGTATGTGAAAATCAAAATTAAAAATAAACTTCATATATTATTTCGCGCAGTTAAATTGAGGGGATGTTACCAAACACGTAATCTATCCAACAGTCAAATGGGTCAGTCTAGAAGAGACAGTACGACCCATAAAGTTGATTATAGTACAAACAGTTATTGCAAATAATATCCATCAGAAAATTATATAATGACAACATAAGAGCCTTATGAGCATCTTTAAAATGTTACCAAAGTGTCAGATTCACTCCAGTGAATGCAGACTTCAAAACGTTGATATAAATATTAATTATCTCTCAGATATTTAAAATGACACGAGAGTTTGGCTAACAGACTTTAGTCAAACTCCCGCGGGACTATCGAATCTCGACACAAAAATTGAAAACCTCAACAAGAACTCTACTTGTTAATAATAAAGATAATACAATACTTGAAGTAAAGCATAGCAAAAGATTTGGAAAATATAGTAATGTCAATTCTTCTCCTAATATATTAATTTCATCGAACAGAGAAAGTTACGTTACTTTAATCAATATTTCAAAAATGCAATCTACAAAAGAAACATTACCATAAAAATGCAAATACAATTACTCGTAACTACAAATTCAAAACAATTGACATTTAATACGTCCAACCCAAATATAATTAATAATTTTGGTCATCTAAAAAGTCTAAGTATTGTGACAGACCCTAGCGCCCAAGTGGCGACAAAAAATAAATAGAGTTTAATTCCAAAATATATGTTCAAGTAAAAAAAATTTGACAATACCAAAATTACGACGCCTAATCTGGCTAACAATAAAAGTTAAATTTAAATTAGAGTCCCAAATATAATCTGCCATAGATTATGTCCGTAGAATATAATGCATGAATTTTTATCCTGACAATGTCCAAGTCTAGGACAGCACTCCTCCTTGAAGCAATGAAATCGAATAGTCATTTTAGTATAGACAAACACCACTCTTTATAGGGTTTCGTTGCTAGGGACGCAAGGTGGGAGAACAGAACACTCGGTCGATGACGTCAATTCGGCCTTCTAGATGCTTTCGATCATCACGTAGACCATTTGTTGTCAAAGCTCCATCTGACTTCCAAACGATATTTCTTCAATCTCCTGATGTTGTGGATGTAATTCACGTCTCTCCCATCTGAAGGCAGGTAAGCTGTCTTCCTCTAGTTAATGCAATTCCTGGCCGGCCCACTTTAGTGTATCGTTGATCGAGTTGGTATGGACGTCAGCTGTTGGAACATCATAGCTCACTCGGTCCACTCCCCCAAGTAGGATTCCACGTGTGTTGGCTCGTCTTGGTCTCTATCCAGAAGATACAATCGTTAAGTACATGAACAGTTTTATTTTGTATGGAGTTTATTTTTGTTTTATATTGTTCAGAATTGTTAATGATATAGAACAAAACTACGAGAACTACAATAGAGAAGAGTACTATTGTAGGAAGATAATTAGTCTCGATACTATTTTGAGTGGGTAGTATGAATCAAATAGAGAGCTATGCGTGAAGGTTAACATGGGGCGGTTCCCTTTGTAACTCAATGTTACATAATTATAGTATTTTCATTAGAAATCTCTAGGTTTTCACGTTTAATCATTTTGGACCTTTCTAAAAATTAGTGTTATTTAATTTTAATTTTAATTACGAAGACAATGCTTTGTGTAGCTTGCGTACTCAAATTATTCAAAAGACATATGTAGTTTCTGTCTAAGTTTTAAAATGGAAGAAGAACTCAACAAAAATCATTATGACATGTAGTGTGGACAAAAATCAATAATTAACTAAACCATCGGCTAGAGTTAATACAAGATATATTAAGTAAGTCGATTGTAACTAACATTTCAGTTTCCCCTTCTTCGTGATGTTAACTACGCCAGTGGTGTATAATAAGCACACGACCAAATATTATGAGTAAATCATGACTAGACTACATTTGAAATTTGTTTAGATGTCCCTTATTTGTTAAAATGCAACAAATTATATATTTAAAAAATATGTAATCATACCAATAAAACAGTCAACGTTAAATTGTAGATGTAACTTTTTGGCTTATTAGAGAGGAAATTTTTATAACAACAATTAATTTGTCCTACAAAGTATGTATGCTTTCCCAATATTTCAAGTTAAGAAGTTTTGCTTGTAATAGACTATGTTATAGTAGAGAATACTCGTTTTCACAATCTCTTTGTCAATGAAATAGTTTATCGACAAATCTTTCAAAATTATTGAGTCACATAGTTACGAATAACAGAGCACACGTAACAATTATTTTCTACGAGATAATTGATTTTGGACATTTGATTGTAATTTAATTCAATCTACAGGTCTAATTACTGATATTTTTAATTTTGTGCTAAGATAAATAAGATTTGATTTTATTTCATGAGTACAAAGTCATTCACCAACTAGATTAACATCGCGTACAAAGAGAGATGAACATTTCATCAATTTCACAGGACAATTGTAAGGTTAGTTCATTTTAATTTATTTTTAAATAAAATAGTTCTTTCAAACTCTCATACATTTTTGTGTGTTTATAGTAGGCCTACTTTACAAACTTACTTACTTTCCATTCTCTTCGTATATTAATTTATTATAGATACAACTTTAAAAATAGTACCTATTTATATTAGGCTTACTAACACACGGTCCAAACAATGCAGTTTATCCAAAAACAAGAGGGGAGGAGATAAATGTCACGAATTTTAATTTATATACACTAATATAAGTATCAACAACTTAAAGTTAGTTTTATTATTCAAATGAGATCTTAAATAAATAATTTATATTTTACAATATGAAAATAAATGACAATGGTCAAGTGATAGAAAGTCATTGTCCAGCTAGGAAGTAAATGTCTGGAGTTGAAGTTAAATAATAAACGTATCTGTGTGGTCATGATCTATGTTAATATCCAAGGGGTATGAAGAATTACATTATACAGTCATATTCGTGAGTGCTTGGTGTATTTCCTTAACAGGGTTGTATAGGTAGCCAAGATATTGCCAATCAGATGTTGCGCTTAGGTTAAATATTTACAAAACTTTTAAAAGTAAACGAGTTTGTTGTTTGCCGGAATTTACACAAAGCTAAATTGTCTATGACCCTACACATACATACTTTTAGACATAGATTAAAAGTTGAATCTTTCCACTCTAAAAAAAAGTCCAAAAATGTACATATTTTGGTTGATCTAAATGCCCAGGAAAAAAAAGGTATCCAGTAAAGAAGTGTAAACTGGATATTTGTAAATCTAATAAATGTTATTAAATGGGGGTCACAACACAAATTGTATTTTTGTTTGTTTTTTCCTTCTCCCTTGTTTGTTATCCTACAGATAGATAGCCTGTAATATCCCTGATTTGACCCTAAATAATATTTGAAAGCATTGACAACATTCTCTTCTTAATTATATATATTTTTTTTATATTTTATTACTTGGCGCTTAAAACACGTCTTATTCTAAATTATTCAGATATGATAGTTACCAGATTCTAACTAAGAAATTACTAGTTATTTCTTGTTTTTAAGTTCACGCCCTGAAGTTAAGAGCATCAGCTACTGTAACTAACTTCAGTGTGTGACGTAAAGTTGAGTCAAAATTACAATGTTAAAGTCTTTTAAAAATTAACTTCCTGCTCTCGAACAACCCAGAATAATGTAGATGTTTAATTTGAGGCAGTTTCCGGTTCTCAAACATTCTAGTATGTTCTATTGAACTGAGATATACCAAACGAGTGGTGCAATTTCAGAGCCACTGTGATGTCACTTGTCAGTCATTGTCACGATTGGACGTGTGCTCGGCGCTCGTGCAACATGATCATTTTTCTACCCTAGTAGCAGTGTTTTTATCATTTAATAAACTAATATCAACTTTATCTGACGTTATTTATTTATATCTCACAAAGTGAAGCCCATTGTAGGGGAGTGATCGTAGCTATTACGTAAGATAGCAATACGCGCACAACGTGGACCCATAGCAATAGACTTCGCAAGTTAGTGGCGTAACAAATAGGACCAACGTGGAACGAGCTAAATAGTAACATTACAATTGGCGTCCAAGTAAGGGGCCCGTTACGGAGCGTTACAAATGGCATCCAAACTAGGGGCAAGCCACGAAGACGTAACAAGCCCCACACAGGGACGTTATAAGCCCAGTTGATTTCTGGAATTAAGGAGTTTCTGATCGACTATTCTAGCACCTTAAGAGCCGATATAACTACCAACTAGCCGGTATTTAACATACATGATTACGATCCAACCAGAAATCACATTGAGTTGTGGTTTTCTGAATTCTTTACTTGACAAAAAATACTGGGTTTTGGGAAGTAGTTTTTTACTTTTAAATTTTCTCATATATTTTTCAAGTTTGGTAAATTGGTTCCACTTTCCAATGAAGACCACAGAAAAACATATTAGTATACACCCCCTGATCCAAGCTGTATTACCTGGCCTACCTGAGTTGCGTTCAATCCGCGAGGGTGAGGGGGGGCAAGCGTGAATTTAATGGGGGCACGTGCCCCCTTTTATGTAGAATTTTTTATAGTCTAATGTTAAATGGAGGGTGAGGGCTGTGATAGCGACCAATTACGTTGTGAGATCAATGAGATTTTTATTTTCCATCTTAAGATTCGGATGGATACCTACTATATAAGGAAGATAAAGTTGCTTACGCTAGTGCTTAGAAAATATTCATAGTAACTTCATTCTGTTTTTTGTATTATATTAAACTTGTAAATTTAAAAGGAACTATATTAATAAAAAAAGTTACAAGTTAATATTTACTTTTTTACAATAAGACGTCATTTCAAATAAATTTGAATTAAATAAAACATTAAATACAAGAATATAAGTTTGAAGTTATCATATTATTATAGAGAATAAGATAATGTTCTATCATACATGACGAATATTTATAGTACCATTATTTTAACAAAATTTGATATTTTCAAATTAAATCATGTCTAAACTGTTGAAAGCGTTCACTAGCTTCCTGGTAGATTTCTGTGTCTTCGGAATCACCTCTCTCTCTCGCCTCCCCAACCCCCTTTTGGCATTCACTATCTTTCTCCCGCGACTTTTTCTTCTCTCAACCCATTTATATCCTGTTCAGGTCAAATCCTTGAAACTAATTGTCTGTCACCTCCAAACCTGAACTATTGAAAATATTTTCTGTGATGTATTTTTATGATCTATACTAAAAGTGTTTTCACAGAGTAAACTTTATTATGTTTACCTTTTAAATAATTTGCATGTACAGTGTTTCTTTGATTAGATAAAACCTATTTGTATAACGTTGGTTTTGTAAGAAGAGAGAGGTGAAAAGGATTTCTCTAAATAGCTTTATCCATGTTTTATAGACGAACAAGACCTTTTCCCACTTATAGCGGAATTAATTTTGAAGATATTAAGATTCAGTGGCGCATCCAGGAGTTTACTTAGGGGAGGATGGGCATGTGTGTCATAGCTATTATTTCTATCCCCTGAAAATATTCATCAAATTATTTTAGTTTAAGACA
>CABFOV010001713.1:35475-82319 GCA_902141375.1 Timema poppense | reverse complement strand
GGGGGGGGGTCAGAAATTATGGATATTGTCGTACACATTAACATGAGTAGAAAGGTTTAATGATGTTACATAACCTCTAGTTGTGTAGATACGTCGGTAAACTCCAATAATAATAATAATAATAATAATAAAAGCGTCTTAGAAATTATAGGTCCACAAACCTACTCACATAGAAGTAAAAACAATTTTGTATTTTAGTAATAAAAATAAATGGCACGGTGCGCCACACAGACTTTTTCTCGCTTTTATCTTGAAATAGACATTTACTAAAAACTCGTTAGGATTTGTGAAGTGAAATAATATACACTGTTACTTAATCTGTGCAGGGGTGGCTTAAGGGCCGTGCGAACCGGGCGACTGCCCGGAGCGTCAGCTTAGGGAGGCGCCAAACAGAGCTATACATGACCTAACGTAGCCTGGGCGGGATATGAAAATAGTCCCCAAACCTAACATAGACAGGGCGGGAGAGTGGAGTTGCTAAGCTTAACAAACGTTCAATTTTTTATACTAACATGAAATTTCACACAATAGTTTAATTTTGTAGTGAGTAAAATAGAATTCAGTGCTACTCTTAAAAAGTTATTTTACATTTGCCAGCTTGAAATAATGTCCTCCTAAAACTTTTTTTTTTTGCATTTATAACGTAAACCATTCATAATGTCAAAGTGTTTGTTAAACTTATAAAAAAAATAGAGGATGACGTCTACAAAACAGGTTCTTATAGTTTTATTTGTAATCCTAACAGTTTTTGTACAATCTTGAAGTGAAACGTTTAGCGTATGTTTAACATTTGTGGAGTTTCCCCTTCAATTATTTTCCTATCACGCCCAGGATACGTTAGGTTTGGAGTTGTTAGGTTTGAGGATTATTTTCATATTTTCCGAGAATACAACCACCATGAGAAATTTGGTAGCGGGCAGCTAATAGAAAATTTAAGAACTGCCAAAAGAAAAACCAGATTAAAAATAAAATTATTTTTGTGAAACTTTTGACTGCCAAACGTGACAATAGATCAACATATTATGTTCATTGCAGATAATATGGTTTGGCAAGTGGATGCAAGAGATTTAATCTGCTAACTTTTGCTAGCTGTTAGTTACCCACACTCATATAGTGAATGGACTATATTATCCACCGATTATGTAGAGAGGCGCCAAAAAGCAATACCGCCCGGGTGCAAAAATAGATCGGGCCGCCCCTGGCTATGGCATTAGAAACAAGGAACACTGTTACAAAAAAAAAAATGAGAAAAAGAGAAATATCTTTGTCAACCAAAGAGCATAAGAATCAAATTCATTTTCAAAAACCTGTATCAAAAACAGTGGTGTGGTCGTAAATTTATCAGTGCCGGAAGGCAAGGTCGTAGCAACCCCAAAGTTAAAGTGAAATTTTGGGATCCCCAACCACCGCAGGTGAAAGAATTGTACACACATGAGTGCCTCTAGGAGCTATTTGGAGCCTCTTTTAATGGTTACTAAGGCAGAAACTTACTTAACGCAATTCCCATCAAATTTTAGTAATTCGCATAGAGCTCTGTAAATTTCACCAGAATTTATTGATTAAAAAAGTTTTAACATAATATCGATATAAAAATCAATTAGTGCCAGAACTTCTTTCCCCCGCGTTCCCGCTCCACTACACCCCTGGTTAAAAAGTATATATATATATATATGTTTATAGCTCAAAACTTATTGGTTTTATAAAAATTAATTGCTAATGAAAGATTTTTACATTTAAGAGTACTACAACTTTAAAATGATAGGTTATTGCGAGTCTCAAATAGTTGCGGAGAAATTATGAAAATTTAAAAATCTCCCCTATGTAAAGTACCCTCAAAGTCATGTTCATGAGTAAACGAAACATCCATCTTGTTTATAATGATTAACAGTGTTTAGATATTAAATTTAATCAAAATCACTAGAGCGAATTTCAAGAAAATAGATTTATTCTCCTTTTGCCTTTCAATAAACTAGCCTTAAAATTAGGATTAGATATCTAAAAAAAAAAAAAACGGGGGTAAGGGGGGGGTTTCTGGTGTAGACCCCAGATACAAAGTTTTAGCCCAAATAGTAAAATGGTTGCGGTTCTAGCCCAAACCAAGGTACAAACAGTCAACAACTTTTTTTGTTTCTGGGTGTTATGAAACGTCAACATTTATCAAAATCTCAATTTCGAATTTTTGACGATCATAATATTTCCACTCTGAGGTATCGAAACAAAGTAAATATTAGCTTACAAAGTTTAGTTACCCACAGCCGTTGCTTGTTGTTGGTTTGATCGCCATTGATGGGGAGGTCAAGGTTCGACTCTCATCTGTGTGAACTGAAGATGTTTTTCCCGTTAAATGCATATATATCTTTAACGGTTTTCCACAAGTGATTTATCACTCTGGTTTTCCCATCTTTACTCCATGCAAATTTGGGTTCACTTCCTCTTAGCCACCTTCCTCATCTCTACCCAATTATATTAAGCCATTAATAACCTGTGTTCTGAACGTAAACATATGGAAGCATGGTTTAGCGAGTTTTATTTAATTCAGATTTTTTTTATATCATAGAATACAATGTTCTTATTAGTATGGTGTTCCAAAAAATTGACAGTAGGGCCTAATTGTAAAGTGAAGTAGACGCACAGTATGTAAATTATATTTAATTGAAATACAATTTAAAATATTGCAATTTTTCTCCAACTTTGGCCACCTTTTTCTAGCTCATCAATCTTTTTTAAAGATATTTCCAATTTTTTTTATCAGGCTACCACCTAGAACAAAGTTTAATTTTCACTTTAGTTTTTATCTTTTGTACAAACAAATTGTGGTGCACTTATTTTAATTCTAACCTCCCTATACCATGTAATTAAATAATTAGCGTTAGTAGTGACCGTAAAAACTCTGTCACTGAAAAAAATCTATTTTTTTAAATATAGGGAAGAAAATATATTTTTATATATTTCTACGGTAAAAAATAAACTAAGTAAAAATGTTCCAATTCATTGTAAATAATGATTTCCTAAGGTAACTCAGAAAAATTATACTTTGACTTTGGACGTAATTTTATAAAACCCCGACATGGCGGCTCAAAGCTCGGCATCACTCATTGGAGAGTGTAACGGTGATAGCTTGTCTTTTGTTGAATGGCAAGCAACAAAGTTGAACGGATTAATGGGTGGGTAGCTTCCTTTGGAATGTTGGGTGGGTGGCTTCCTTTGGAATGTAAGGACATTGAAAGGAAGTATTGGAGGGGGAGAGGGATCAGTGGGGTGACTGTCATAGCTACGGCAGCGCACCTTTGGTGAGGTGATAATACATGGAACTACTTGGAATAGAGATTTGCAAAGCCTCAAGATGTTCATCCGAATCTTAATGCTAGGTTGTCGGAGAGTAGGGGTGGGCGGTGGGCACTGGGCAAGAAGGGCGCGCGTTAAGGAAAAATATGCCTACCAGTGCAAGCAAATGTTTCCCCATTCAAAATATATATGTGCCCCCCTTTTACAATTTTGAAATTCGTACTTGGTGGAGACAAAACAAAACCATAGTTCGTGTCCATGTTAATGATCAAATATCAGTGAATATGTCAAGGTTAAAGTACCGTAAAATGGGTTAACTTGGGATGGTTTTGAACTTCAAACTGTTATTAAGTACACAATGTAAATGTGTAAATGTGATATTTTTATTTTAAAGTTACAGTCTACACTAATTCAATATGATTGCATACAATTCACTTTAAAAAATAGCCTGGTACTGATAAAAAAAAACAATTTATTGGTGTCCAAAGCTACACCCATGAATGTGGTAACTCGGCAATAATTTAAATATCATTACAAAACAAATTTAAACAGATACAGTGTAACATGAGAAAAGGATTTGATCAAATCTGGCCCTGATGACATCCCTTACGAAATGATGCGTCAACTGCCCCTTGCTGGATAGGCACTTCTTTTAGACATCTACAATAGTGTTTGGGAATCTCGTCAGTTCCCAACACTGTGGCGGCAAGCAACCGTCATCCCAATATATAAAAGTGGCAAGGATAAATTGGAGCCAACTAGCTATAGACCGATAGCCTTAACCAGTTGTGTATGCAAAATATCGGGAAAAAATGATAAATAAACGACTTATATGGTATTTAGAATCCCGCAATCAGCTATCTAATATTCAATGTTGTTTTCGCCATGACCGATCCACGGTGGATCACCTTGTCCGTCTCGAGACGGCTGTTCGTGACGCCTTTTTCCATAAGCAGCATCTTCTGGCTCTTTTCTTGGATCTGGAGAAAGCGTACTTTTCAGAACTTACTCAGAAAGGAGAAAACACAACATTTCAAAATTAAACAAAGCTAAAAAAAAAAAGTGCAACTTATCAAAATTACATACATTTCTGTAAAACTAGGACCTTTTAAGAATTTTTAGAATCTATATGAACCTACAATTATTTAACGGATCCAATTCCTGTTCCGTTTTTTCAGAATAGTATTTTTAGGGTTCCGGTTTCTATTTATTAAAATCACTGTTAATTTCTGGTATCGGTTCCTGTTCCGGTTTGACTCCCTGTCACAAACAGTTATACCCCATTTCATACCTTTATGACGTGGACTCAAGTTAATTTCTCTATTCACCCTATCACGCGATTGGTTTCCGGTCTGATAGTATTTATTTGTTAATTAAGTATCAATAATTAAAGATTAAAATTTTGAGCGAACCCGTCGAATACGAATCTAGGGTTCATTAGGATTCAAAATTTCGAATTGAATCCGAAATTTTGAAGTTTCGCACCGGCTTAAAAAATATAAACTAAAATTAATTGTAAAGTAGTTAATTAAATCAAAATAAGTTGATTTAACTATGGATAAAAATAAAATTGATATTTTTATTTGTATAGATAATCATGGTCATCAGTCTCTGGAAATAACGCCACCTCAACAGCCAGCTCATATTGGAAGAATGCACGTCCAGAAAGCAGACAATTTGACTCATGTCTACCATCCTACGCTGACCAAAGTAGAAGCTCCCATTGCATCTGCTAACGCTCCAAGAACCCCTGATGTGCATTTTTCTTTTCAGGGATTATCTTTCCCTGGCACAGGCTCTTCTTTGTTACATGAGTCACCTCACCATTCTAGATCAACTCTAAGGGTTCCTATAGGAAAAAGTGATCTGTTAACGCCCTACAAAATTCAATCAGATGGTGGACACCTCTCCTATGCCAACGAAAGTTGGATGCAACCACTCTACCAGCCACAAAGCGATTATTTTCCTTTATTTAATACTTCTCAACTGAAACAACAGCCACATAAGAAGCAAGATTATTGGAATGAAATGTCGCAACACGAATACAGGCTACGGGGCCAAACCATTCCCCACACTTCTAAATTAGATGATAATTTATACGATGATATGAATTGTATTACTAATACATGCAAAAGTGTACAGAAAAGAGACCAAGATAGAGCAAATAATCAAAATCAAATGGAAAATAGTCAATATTTGCCAGGTTATTACGTTGATTTTGTTGGTACTAATCCAATAACTTATATTAGGCCCGCACCCACCAACAATGTTAATACGGTCACTTCCATGCAGACATCTTGGGTTGAAAAACAACCATCAGATAATGTTCGTATGTCCATGGATCTTGAATCAAGAGGATTATTGCAGTGTGTTACAGATTCTAAAGACACACAAAAGGAAGAGAGTAACAACATGCAAAGAAATGCATCACATTTGTCAAATGTTTGTCAATCCAAGCTACCGGTTTCTATTGAAATGAATAATGACTTGAAATCAGATTCAACTTTTAGCATAGAATGCCAGGTTATGGGGGAAAGAATGGTGTCTGCGCTATGTACTACACCAGTAAAAGATACGGAAGAAAGACTGGATTTTCAGAATGAAAAAGATTTGCACGTTAAGAACTGGTTAAATAGCATTAGCTTTGATGGAATGTCCCCTAATACGGATGCTTCATACATAATGGGCGTAAAAGAAGACGATTGTGTTTCGGACAGTTCCACAGTGTGCGTTCCCGTGTTAATTAAAAATCGTGACTTAACAAAAAAGTATTTGATTCCTCATTCTTTCTCTAGTCGCACTGATTGGTCTTGTGAAATTGCATCACCTATGTTTAAAAACAACAGTGCTGTTCAATCTACAAAACTGACTCATTGCAATTCGAAAAAAGGAGAGAGGGTATCGCGCACCTCGGGAATCCAATCTAATGAAACTGTATTTGACTTTGAAAATAATAATTATCTATACTATGTGGAGAATCTCCGTAGTTACCTCAATGAATCCGTCCCAAAGCTATATCCACAGGTAGATATCAACTACATTCACACTTTATGTGAGGAATTTTCAAATAAAGGTTCAACATTTCACAGTAGTAATAATAGTAGATTTGGAAGTATAGATGACAGCCAAGAACAAATTTGTGAAGATCTGTACTTTTCTAGTTTGATGATGATACAGTGTTGGATGAAGCTAAGAAGTACATTCAAATCTCAAAACGTTGATTGTCAATTTCAATCATTCACGCCTGAAATTAAGCACAGCTTTGGCCTACTGCAAGCCAACATATTTCAAATGTTACAGCACATTTGTATATATGTTGATATGTTAAATGAAAATGAAATAAAATTGAGAAACTTTAAAGTTTCAGATAATTACTCTAAAATAAAAAATAATTTGAAAAACTATACTCAATCAGCCTCTCCAGTATGTATGAATAGTACAAATAATCTCTCAGACAAACAATTTCCTCAACCTCGAAGTCATAGTAATCCACCTAACTCTATTTATCCTGGAACTATCCCTATCCAAGAAACTTTACTTGTGTCATCAAGTAATACCTGTCAACATAGTTTTGACGGTGGAAACAACTTATTTCCTCCATCCAACATACCGCAAATATTCAAAACAGGAAAACCTCTTCGATATTCCATTTCTAGATTAGAAAATCTGCATTTTAGAGATATCTCAAAACAAAAGGACAATGTTTCAAAAAAATATATAAATAATTCAAAATGGAATGCATCCCCCAAAAGTAGTGAATGTTCTACCACACAAAGAAGTTTATATATAGAACAAACGGATACTCAACCTAATCATAATGTTAATTCACAAGACATCTTTTCTACACACTGTAATTTTCCAGTGTTAACTAGTAAAGTTTCTCACAAAAAACAAACAACAAAAAACAGCTATATAAACACCCGAGGAAAGGAAGAAGCTAACTTAAAGTACAAATTAATAAAGAAATATGAAGAATTACCTAAGAACACACCAATGTCTGATTTCAATACAACTTCTGGAACAAAATGTCAAGATAATACATTAAAGCTTAATAATATGACATGCTTAAATAAAGCTGAAAGTGCTCCTGTGCTTTATCAAGATATTGCGCATTTTCCCAGCCAAGAATTTTACAAAGATAACGAAGTTGAAACTAATGTCAATCACGACATTACCAAAACAACAGCAGCAATTCAAATACTTCCACCGCATAACAACAGAAGAGTGCCTCTCACAAGTGTTCAGCGAACAGTCGTTGCTTATGACGAGGACGCAGTAATGGTCCCTATGCATGTTGGGACTATACCCCCGCAAAGTGGCAATTCTTTGTCAATTGTTGAAGATTCAACCCCTGCTATGTCGAAGATTACATACATGGACTTGCAGCCATCACCAAAACCAGATCTGAGAACAGAGCTTGTAGACGACGAGCTTGATGGAAACTACATCCAAAAAGGGACTTATAATCCACCCTCAAAATCTTCAATGTCAAAATCAACTAGTGTGTTGACTTCTAAATCGTCAAATTGTGCTTCAGTCCCCGATTCTTTTATTTCCGTTCAGGAAACTAACACTTCAGAAAATATCATGCGTCTGAGGAAAGATGATCACTTCACTGACGCCATCCCCATAAGTTACCCTATGTATAATATGTTTAACACAATCAAAAATGAGTGTGACACAACGTGGAAAAGGGCAGTGGCTGAAGCTGATACAGTGAAAGATCCGATCGAAACTTTAGTGATTAGCTTACAACGCGTGTCTTTAAACGATTCCCAAAATAAAGAAGATGATAAAATTAATAAAGAATATAAACTTGATCAAGACCAATCTTTGAAGAAAAAAACTATTTGTAGCAATGAAGTTTCTCCCGAAGAAAAAAGGAAATGTGAGCCGATCAAAACTGATAATTGGCTAATAAAGACATTAGCAAATGCTTCGAAACTCCATGGTGAGAGTTGCTTAAAAAACAGTGAAAACCAATATAAATCACAAATCATAAATAGTTCAAATACCAAAGGAGATACAGTTGAGGAGGAATCTCAAATTTTAGAAAGTGACTTGACGTGTAACGAAATTATTTCTGCTGATCTTCGGGTGTTGGTGACGCCCATTGAGACAACCAGTAGTGGGCGTAAGGTATCACGTGAAAAGAAAAAAAACATCTCCAACAAACAAGGAGAGGAAACATTAGTTTGGGCCCCAGTGGAAAAGAGAGGACTTTGTGGTGCTAGGAAGCGTAGGTTTCGTGATCGCGCAGCTGAAAGGATGGCAGCAGAAATAGATGAAGAAGATGACTCAAGAACGGCTGTTATTGGAAAAGGGTATGCGATAGAGAAGGAAAGATGGGGAATATGGTACAGCTCCACGCGACGTCGAGGTCTCAGCAAAATGGCAAGAGACAAACTGGAAGCTATTCTCAACATGATTTGGAACATGGAAGAGGCTGAGTTTATAAAGTACGCAGTAGTTAGCACATCTGTGAGTACAATTTCATCTTAGTACCTATTGGTATATTCATAAGCTAAATATATAGCCAATAAAATAGAGTACATGTAAATTTTGTTTTGTTAATTTTTTAAACTCACGTGTCATTTTTAACATAAAGTTTTAATAATGCTGTTTATAGACATGGGCGAAGGGAGGGTGGTTTAGAGGATTCAACCCACGCCCCCCCAAAAAAAAATTCGAATTTTTGAATATAAAGTTTAAAGATGGCTTTGAATCAAACATCAAATAACTTAAAAAGGCATTCACTTTGCAAAACTTTTCCAGGGAAGGACCAATCCAAATAGCTTCGATATACGCATAGTATTTTTAAAAGATCAAACGAGAGACTACTCCAATTAGTTTTTAAAAGTACTCAATTTCCATAAATGGGGTTGGGGGAGACCACTTTCAATAAGTTCTTAAGGCATATTATTTTTTTTTAAAAGTGAGGACCATTTGAAATGGCTTCTAAGAGCATCCGATTTTAAAAAAATTGCTGTTGACCGGGGGTGGGTGTTTGGAGTTACAACTCCCCCCCCCCCCTCCACACTGAAAGTTGACTATTTTATATTATTTATGATTTAAGCAATATCAAAATAAAGGTATACAAGAAAAGTTGTAAAACTAATCTCTGCCACCATTCTTATGTTAAAATACATTCTTACAAATATTTTGTGATTGTGTACATTAACCAGAAAACAAGCTGAGTATAATAAAGCTAAATGTTGACAAAATAAATAGTAAGTATTAGTTAGCGTAGGGAAAGTGGTGAAAGGGGTAAGTCTTTGAGATCAAGCGACAGCAAAACCTTTCCACCTGTCAAATGAGTCTGCAAAGAGAGAGGAATCAAAGGAGGGCCCAGCTGAGGGTGTTCTAGTTAGTAGTTACCAACCCCTGACTCGCAGTTCGATAAAATAAAAACAATGACACATAACAGCGTAGCGTAATCGTGTGAAGGGTAAATTCAAAGATTTATTAGCTCAAGGTGCAGTGTAGATTAGTGATAATTGGTTAATATTTGTATGCTTACATTAAATTCTAAATTTGTATTGCTAATCTATCAATATGAATTTCAATAGTCACACAAACTATCTATTCTACATTCATTTTTCTAAGAGAAACCCTTTTTAACAAACACAAATATATTTGATTGTAAATCAATTGAAAGAGCATGTGCAGCAATTTATGAGGTGCCTCAAACGTACCAAGAAGCAGTTAATTATAACTATTCTAAGGAATGGATACTTGCTATGGAGGAAGATATGACATCTTTTACTAATTACGAAATTTGGACCTTAACATATCTACATTTAAATCGACAATCTGTAGGCTGCAAATGGGTA
This sequence comes from Timema poppense, assembly GCA_902141375.1. Taxonomy (NCBI): domain Eukaryota; kingdom Metazoa; phylum Arthropoda; class Insecta; order Phasmatodea; family Timematidae; genus Timema; species Timema poppense. The sequence goes on along the minus strand of CABFOV010001713.1, from coordinate 72,201 downwards.
TATACAATTAAAAGAAGACCAGATGTGAGTATCGAGCGATCCAAAGCAAGGCTATGTGCAAATGATATTCACCAAAGGCAGGCATCGGTTATACGGAAACATTTTCACCAGTCATCAGGTACGATTCTATCAGAATACTTCTTGCACTTGCAACGAGCTATGAGATGGAAGTGATAGAGTTTGACATAACAACTGCGTTTCTATATGATTAACTGCTTGAAGAATTGTTTATGAAACAACCAGAATGTTTCGAGAAGGGTGATTTAAATATTCTCTGCAAGTCAAGGAAGAGTTTATATGGGCTGAATCAGTCTCCATGTTGATGAAATAAGAAACTCCTGGAATTTTTAAACTAATTTGAATTAAAGCCATTGGAATCAGATAAATGTGTATTTAGAGCAACGATTGATAATGTTGAAGTTTGACTTGTATAAGTGTGGATGATGGAATGCTAATAAGTAATTGCTCAGAAATTTTAGCACAGTTCGAGATTAAAGAAGATGACTACACTTATTTTATTGGAATCGAGATCAAAAGAGATAGAACAAATTAGAAAAGGTTTTAAGTCAACAAGGATACCTTTAGAGATCACTGAACAAGTTATCTATGCAAGATTGCAAATCGCAATCGAAATGATGTAAAATTTAAGGAGGTACTTGGCGTACCTTATCGTAAAGCAGTTTGAAGCTTGATGTTTCTTGCAATAGTGACACATACAGATATCACGTTCGCAATTTATCAAGCCAGTCGTTTTTTAAATGAGCCACATTATATTCACTGGACATCCGTTAATAAGTTAATGCGATATCGAGCTAAGAATAGGAGTTACGGTATTTGCTACCAAGGAAATTAACATGAGTTAACGGTATATTTAGATGCTGACTATTTTGGGGATTAAACAACAAGAAAATCTACAACTGGATATATCAGTTTCTTAGGAGGAGCACCAGTCACCTGGTCATCTTATCGACAAGGGTGTGTCAGTAGGTCAAATACAGAAGCTGAATATATAGCAACATCTTCAGCAGCTCAAGAAACCGTGTGGTTAAGAATGATGCTCATGGAACTTGATATAATTTCCAGTGAACCTACTATTCTCTTTGTGGACAACCAAAGTGTCATTAGGTTAGCTAAGAACTGTGAGCATTACAAAATGACTAAACACTTTGTTGTTAAGTACCATTATGTGAGTGAATGTATGTAAAACAATGTTATAGTTGTTCGGTATGTGTATCCTGGGAATCACCTAGCAGATTTTTTAATTAAGACTTTGGCACAAAATAAATTTTGTATGAATCGTGAATCTGTGTCAATTGTAGATATCAATGAACAAAGAGTGGGAGTGTTGAGTAGATGAATTACGTAGTCTTTGATTTGTTCATGTTAAGTAAAATATGCTACTAGGTTTTCGTCACTTCCATCTCCCCAATCTTGCTTGTTTGTAACAATGTAGTCTACTTTATATTAACTCATTTTGATATGATCGGCTTATACTTTATAACTCTAAGTCTTAACATAAGCTAGTTCAAAATAATCAGAATCAAATAATAAATACATGTAAATTAAAAAATACAATTAAAGAGAGTTCAATATGGAAATCAAAATAAGCATTCGGGTTTCTCCTAGGACACCTGATAGGAGTTAGCTCAACCCTAATTTTATAGGCATAGCTCGAGATTTTGGGTGAATTCAACTGATATTTCAATAGCTCAAACTATTATAGAATAACATCCAAATTCAGACCACGCTGAAGTTTAGTGTTAACACGTGTCAACCTATCAGCTCCAAGTGATTACAATGCTCTGCTGTATCATACGTATTGTGTAGTTTGGACATGAAATTGTTGTCAGTTGACTTCTTGATTCTGATCAGAGCACACTAATTTGTGTATGATTTATTTAATTAAATAGTAAAGTGGCTGGACTAAAATGGATGAAAGACTTATCTGAACACGATGAAGAGTAGGAGAGTGTATCAGATATTAGTATATCATTGGCTGAACTTGATGAAGAGGAGAGTGTAACAGCTATTAGTATGTTAATTGCACTGGAACATAAGAGAGAGTGGATACATCCCATAAATGCAGAGAGGTTAATTAAATAGTAAAGTGGCTGGACTAAAATGGATGAAAGACTTATCTGCACACGATGAAGAGTAGGAGAGTGTATCAGATATTAGTATATCATTAGCTGAACTTGATGAAGAGGAGAGTTTAACAGCTATTAGTATGTTAATTGCACTGGAACATAAGAGAGAGTGGATACATCCCATAAATGCTGAGAGGGGGGAATTTGGTGAATTTCATACTTTATTGCCTGAACTTTTGAAAGCTGAAGAACGTCTCATAGTGTACACTAGCATGTCAGTAAAGGAGTTTTATAACCCTCAATATCTCACAGAAATATAAATAAAAAATAAACTAACTAAACTGAAGTGTCACTTTCTGATGCTTCAACACGTCTTGATGAAAGTCTGGATGTCCAGATCTTGGGGTGATGCGTGTCACATGTTAACACGAATTCTGACTTCAGCTCGCACATAACATGTCATAACACAACACATCACGACAGTGTGAGCTCGTCAATATAATTTGTTGGGATGGTTTTTTCACTAAAACGTCATAACACGCGTTAAAACAATAAGTCAGCCGAATTTGAATTTGGCTTTTAAAACTATACTACAACGTGTTAAAGTGACAATGTTATATAGTGACTTAGTAAGTGTGTAATGTTCAAAGAAGTGATGATGCATAAGTAATTTATTTTATTTATTATTCTGTTTTATGTTTCTATCATGTATTTAGTAATAATATCCTAAAATTAATTGTATGTTTTTAAAAATCTATTATTACATATTCCAATACCGAAAATATATTCCAGGTCACGTGTATCTGATCAGGATGGGTGGGTGTTATAATACAATAACAAAAGTTATAATGGCGATATTGCCGTTCAAGTATAGTCTGAGGGAAATATAAGAACAAGCCTCTATGATTTTGTCAATGATTTTGAAAAATAAAATATATTTCATCCTTTTTTACCGGAACTCTCTGATGATTTTAGATATGTAAACAATCATAATGGACGTTTCATCACACAATATCCCTTTCTCTTTCCCACACATATACATATGTGCATGCGTGAGATAAATAAAAAACAAATGTTTGACAACGCTCGAGGCATGGTTTTAAAACATAAGAATTCGACAATCCTAGGGTGCGTAAAATCGATTTGCACACCAACGCCTCTAGGTGTTGCTAGGCCACTGGAAAAAAAAATTAATGTACAGTACTTATATATGAGATAGGTTATGGCCACTGAAATCACCAGCAGTGTTATCAGATGAAATTGAGAAGTCAGAGTAAACGCCAGTAAACACAGCAGACTAAAATTAGCTTCTATGTTCATGTTTAAAATGCCTTGTTATATTATTGGTAGTTTGGTATACAGTAATATTTATGACAGTAATGAAATCAAAAGAGATAAAATTCAAGATTTATATAATGGTACAAGCACCAGATAAATTATTTCCATTTTTAAAATCTACAGCATAAAATAATGTCAGATGGAAGCTAAAAACACAACATTTTCAAACATGGAAACAATCAATACAGTTCACAAAATATTTAACATTATGATATAATGTTAAAAATAATTAGTGTAGTGTTGTTTAGTATATAAATATATTTATTTATATGAATAGGTATCATCATCATTATCAACGGTTTCCAGCCGTTGGCTTAGTAAATTATCTCCAGCTTCCACTATCTATCCTTCCACCTTCTTCCTCCTTTAACTGCTTCTATTCTTTTCCTCTCACTTGTACACTTTCTGTTATCTGCTTCTACCATCTCTTTTTAGGTAACCCTTACAGTATTTTTCATACATGAATTTCTATAATTGTTTTTGGAATAATCCCCTTCTCCATCCTCATTATATGCTGATACCAACTCAGACTTGCTTTCATTTTCCATGGCTACAAAATACGCCATGTACAATATTTACTTACACTTCAAGGGCACTTCTCTTCTCCATATCAGGTATATTACACACCTATAGAACATTCTCCCTGCTGTCCTCTTCTTATAAAATTATCTCTACTTCAACCTTTCTCCCCAATCAATCTTCCAAGATATTTTACGTTCTGTACTTTTCTCAGCTTTACTCCATCCAACCTTATATCTTTATTAGGCCTTATTCTCTTCCTTGGCATTAACAGCACTTCACACTTTGCTATGCTAAATTTCACTCAACACTCTTTCACACTTTCATTCCATTCCTGTACTCCCTCTTCCTTTTCTCACATCCCATAAAGTCATCAGCAAACATCATGGCTTTCATTATTTACTCCCCGATCTTTCCTGCCACTTTGTTCGTGACCATTTCCATTGTAATTACAAATAGTAATAGTGAGAGGGCACTCCCCTGCTTCCCTCAATTTTTTATTTGGAGCCACTCTGTCCTTCCACTCGCCGTCTTAACTCAACTCCTGTTATCCTCACACATGCTTTTCACTCTGATTAAAAGTCCTCTTTCCACTTCAACCTCCTCCATAGCTCCAAACTTTATTTCTAACCCCTCTATTATATGCCTTCTCCACATCCATAAATGCCATTACAGATATTTCCCATATCATACCTTCTTTCCATCAGCTGTCGTATGGCAAACGTTAAGTCTCTTGTAGACCTCTTTTCCCTAAATCCGCGCTGTTCCTGTGTCCACCTGCCTTTCATATGAATATTATTAAAACCTTATAGCACCACGTATTACTACCGGTTCTGGTTATACTTCAGGGCATGCACGGCAGGACAGATGGTGACAGCTAGCAGAAGGTTCTTTACTGCAAACATTCACTGGGAGTCACTAATGGCAACCTATTGGGGAATAATTATTATGAACTTAATAATACTAAAGTGTATATATATATATATAATGTTATCAAACGAGTCTAATAATACTTCCCTGAGGATTATTGTATAAACGGCCTTTTCGTAACTTATTTAAATAACAAAATATATTAATAGTGGAATACCATTATGTATTTTGTTTCGCGACTTTGGAGACAAGAGAATATTATAGTGCATGAAAGAATAAATAAAACATTATTATATTCACACTTGTATCTTGTTATTTCTGGCCACCACAGTAAATACAGATTTTTGATAACGTAGCCATACAAAATACTAGTTTCAAAATAAAACGTTTTTATTTTGTAAACAGTTTATGAAAATGATAAGATGGTTTGTATGACATCATCAACAGCTCTTGTTCCCTTTAGTTCACCATCTTGATTTCAGAAGAGCATGCCGAATTTTAGAAGCAACAATATATATATATTTCGCACTTCTATTTTTCTAAATTTTTGATAAAATTAAATTTGTTTTATTTTTGTATTGAATCCCTCTAATCTAGAGTTTGGGATTTACATAATTAAGAATAAATGGTTTGTTTGTGTGAACGTTTTGAATGCTAGATGTAAAACAAATCCACATATAATGGTTTTGCAGATCAGTCAGTTTGTCGAATGTGTGTGTGTGTGTATATATGTAAATATATATATAGTAGCTTTTCCCGGCTGTTAAATAGCACCTCTCCTGCCGTGGATGGAGAGTGAGAAAGAGAAAGAGAGAGAGGAAAAACACTTAGGAAATACACCTATCTGAGATCGAACATGAACTCACCGTCATGGGCTGTCGAGTCTATTACGAGAGCACGCTTAGTAACTTAAGAGCACCTAAGCCGGTGTATAATAGTAGTAGTAGTAATAATAATAATAATAATAATAATAATAATAATAATAATAATAATAGCAATAATTAAGAGCTGACGACATCACGACAAAAAGAGAAGCAATTAATGTTACTACAAAGTGAGTTTTGTCTCAACGGGGGAGGAGATACAAATAATAGTACGTTTTCCTTGGAAGAAGCATTTATGTTATGTTTTATAGCTATTGTTCTAAATGTCCAGTAGAAGGTCTACACTGCCACTAAGTAATCTCAATGTCTAAATGGTTATAATGTCAAGTTTATTATCTAACAATTGTTAGCATAATGCTATCGATAACATAGTTTCCACGACAAGTGTATTTTTCCAACAGATTCCTGATTACTACTTGATTGTGAAACATCCCATGGATCTCTCAGACATTGCTCGAAAATTGAGGAACATCATATATGAGACCATAGAGCAGTTTGTTCACGACTTTCGTCTCATATTCTACAACATCCGGCTTTATAATAAGGTGACACAATCCCTATTTAATATTTAATGTTAATGTTAATTTATGTTTTAACCTGTGGTTTATTTTTAAAAAATCCCTAAGTATAAACCATAATTAAATATTAGCCTTCTGTTATATATATATTGATGCCAAATTTTTAGTGGTTGGCTAGTCCTTGCACAAGTATTGATAATTCGTAGAAATAAACCTATTTGCCCATAATTTTGGGTTTCATAGCCATACCACTCGGTACTGGTGGATTATTATTATTGTTATTATTATTATTATTTGTGTAATTTTAAGTACATTTGATGCGGGAAAAAAAGCGTTAACGTGTGCGTTGATAACCATTATCATTAACTACTGTTTCCAGTTTATGGCTGGGTCAGTTCGGTAAAATGTCTCCATCTTCCTCTATCCTTCCAATATTCTTACTCCTACTTTAATCGCTTCTGTTTTTTCTTCTCCCTTGCACACTTTCTGTTATCCACTCCTATAGCTTGGTATACATTGTGGTCTTTTTCTTACATAACTCATCTCTATCATTCTCTTTGGTATTTTATCCTTTTCCATCATCGTTACATGACCATGCCATCTCAGTATTGCTTCCTTTACTATCTCATGTACTCCATGTATTCCCACTCTTTCTCGGATAACTTCATTCCCAATCCTGTTTCTCCTCATGACAGCTAACTTGCTCCTCACAAACTTCATTCCCATGACCTCCACTTTCCTAATCTCTCTTCCATTCAATGTCCATGTTTTTGATGCATATGTAATTATAATTACAAAGTATGCCCTATGAAGCACTTCCCTATACGTCAAGAGCACTTCTCTTTTACATAGCAGATCTCTTACATAGCAGATCTTTTACATAGCAGATATTTTACATTCCTATAGAACAATTACTCCTACCGTCCTCTTATTATTAGCTACTCTATACGCCTATCATTTACCACAATCACGCTTTAAAGAGATTTTACACCAAGTATATTTTTCAGTTCTACGCCATCCAATTTTATAACTTTCTAGTCCCTTCCTTGTCATTACCATCACTTCATACTTCACCGTGTTAAATTTCATTTACACTATTTAACTTCCTCATTCCATTCCTGTAGCTATTCCTAATTCCTGTTCTTCTTCTCCCTTCTTCCTCCATACCTTCAAGTCAGCAGCAAACATCATGGCTTTAATTCTTTCCTCGGCTAGTTTCCTTTTCACTCAATTCATGACCATTTCCATTAACATTACTAATAAGTTAGTAGTGGGGAGAGAGAACTCCTCTACTTCACTCAATTTTTTATTTGTAACCACTCTGTCCACCCTTTTAATATAGTAAGTCAGGTGTGACTGAAATAACTGTGTAAAATATAAGACCGCAGGAGAAGACGGAATTCAATGATTATACAAGGTGTTGGAAGTGATATGGAAGTAGAACAAGATGCCGGAAGATTGGAAGAAAGATTTACAGTATGGATTTTTAAGAAAAGAGACAGGTGGATGAACTAGAGGGAATAACGCTGATGTCCCACTGTACAAAAAAATAAATTAGAAGATCTGTAAAAAAGAATAAGAAAGAAGATGAAGAGAATATGAGATATGCTACAAATCATAACACAACTTATGTTCTCCTTATACATAATCTTCACTCTCATTACAACTCCTCTTTCCAATATAGCCTCCTCCATCACTTTCCAAACTTTATTCCTATCCACATTATCCATAATTACAGTTAAAAAGTCCTTCCCAAATTCATATCGTCTTTCAATCAGCTGTATTATAAAGAACAAGACGTACATTGTAGACCTCTGTTCTTTAAATTTATGCTGTTAATCTCCACCTTCCTTTAATTTTCTTTCTTGTTATTTCTTCCAGTCTTCCGTTATCTTGTTATACTTCCTTATCACTTTCAACACCTTGTATAACCATTGAATTTCTGCTTCTCCTGCGGCTCTTATCATTTAAACAGTTATTTCATTCACACCTGGTGGTTTTTCTTGTTTAATTCTCTTTTATGCATCCTCCACCTCAATCCATGTGGGACATACTACCACCTTGTCTGCTCATTCTTCATACTCCTCTGCTTGCTTTTCATCCATTTCCTCTTCCAGGTTGAACATAATCTTAAAATATATCCTTCATAGTTACGTTTCTTATTCTCCTGTTTTAATCGTTCTTCCTTCTTCACTCCTTATTCAAACTCCTTGTATTTTCTCTCTCACCATGTTTTTTCCCTAGCTATATAGCACCTTCTTGGTTCCTTCCACATCCCTTTCCAGTATCTCTGTCTAATTTTGCATCTAGTCCTTCCTGTCTTCCTATACCAAATGCTTAGCTCTTCTCTTCTTCTCTCTATATTCTTTCCCTGTTTCTTCATGTATATTCTTAGAATTCCTTCTGAATGCTTTGTTAGTCTCCTCTACTGCTTCTTTAACTCCGTCGTTCCACCAGGGTATCTCCTTCAACTTACTCTAACATACCTGCCCTGCAGCTACCACCAAACTTTTCTTAACCTTTCCCATTCCACCTCTATCCTTAGGCATTAATCTTCTTGTCTTTATTAAATACAGTTCTCTTCCCTTTTCATTTGTAAGCCTCCCCACCCTTATTCTTCTTTCTTGCTTACCTACTTTTCTCCTAGACTTTCATTTCTCTATGTTTGTCACTTGCAACCTTTGATCATTATTATTGTACATACATTTCATCACCTTAACCTTTGCCATATTCCTTTGCATTTCCTTGTCCATAAGGAAGTAATCTATAACAGTCATTTTCTCTCCATTCCAACTGTATCTTGTAATTTTATTGCTTTCCATTTTCTTCTTATACCAACTGTTAGCCACTTTCATTACATTTCATGCAAATAGTTCCAGTAGCCTTTTACCTTCAACATTTATTTCTCCCCCTTCGTCATGTTAACAACATCCTCAAATCCTTATTTCTCTTCCCCAACTCGGGCATTAAGGAATCCCATCACAACTTGCCTTTCGTTTACCAAGTAATTGTATAATAATTATAAATAAAAGTTATTTTTGTTTAAATTCTTCCTTCCCTCCCAAAGAACATACAACCATGCGTTAAGAAACATAATTTTAATTCAATCCTACAATGCTAGTTCATTATTATGTTTTGGCGAGCCGTGTACTATCCTGCAGTTACTTTACCCTCTGTCGGATGCAAACATAATATTTAATCTTCTTGAGACCATTTGTCTGACTGTCCGGATGCTAGTTCAACGATAACGCCCAAATACGTGGATCAATTTAGCTAAATTTGGCCGGGACCTTCTTTGAACCTAGTCTGAACAAAAGTGTTATTGGTTTTTCAATCTGATTATACGTTTTAGTGTGGTAGTTTCTCTAAATGATTTTAGTTTAGTAGTTCATCAAAAGTGATTCGAATTTAAAATGCTAAGGAATCGATCAATTACCTAAGTCATGTTTTTGTTAAATTTTACCATATTATATTCCGATAATGGCTTCTTAAATCACGTCTAAAAGGTCACAAGCTGATAATATAATGTATTATTGAATAAACTATTAATTGTATTTTCTCTAATTCGCTCATCAAAGTGAAATATCAACTGAAAATCCAAGGATAAATAATAGGAGATATTTCAACTTGGAATACAAAGATAATTAATGTTAAAATTTTAGATCCTAGTAACGATAAGAACATGGAGAGAGAGAGGTGCATTTTTCAAAGAAATTGGTGGTGTAATTTGTTTTATGTTTTTGGGGTTGGACTGTTTTCTTCTATCTTTCTTTTACCATATTATATTTCAAGAATTGCTTCTTAAATCACGTTAAAAAGGCTATAATCTGCGAATATAATGTACTATTGAATACAGTATTGATTGTATTTTCTCTAATTCGCCCATCAAAGTAAAATAGCAACTGAAAATCCCCGGATAAATTATAGGAGATATTTCAACTTGGAATCCAAAGATAATTAATGTTAAAATTTTAGATCCTAGTAACGATAAGAACATGGAGGTGCATTTTTCAAAGAAATTGGTGGTGTGATTTGTTTTATGTTTTTGGGGTTGGATTGTTTTCTATCCTTCCCTAGATTTATTTTATTTTTAGACTGTCAAAATAAATTAAAGATGATACCACAAGGACCTACCGGTACTTGAAAAATGTATGTCTATTGTGTAAACATAGATCGGTGGGCTTAAATTTCCCGCCGAGTGTCAGGAATTCTCATGCAAAATGTCGCTGGTGTGGATTTGGTACTGTATCTTGTTAGTCAGTCATTAGTTGAGGCTCGTTAGAGGAGTTTGTTTGAAGTTCCGTGAACTTTAATCTGGAAGCGTCCCCGGGCTTCCACTTGCCTTGTAAGTGCCCCAAGTGACTAATCAAGACAAGACCGACACCAATGGGACAGGTCGAATTAAGGTGAGCTGTCTCCATCCATTACCTACAGTAAAATTTGTCTTAAAATTCGCATACATTGTTGAGCTACTCTTAGCATTGTACACATAAGCTACATATTTTATTCTGACTATTAAATCATTCTGTTGAAATAAGCCTAAAATATTTTGTAACATTAAAAATGCGTTCAAACTTAACCAGGAATAGTTTTTAAATAACATTTTTAACAAAAGTATCTATACATATATATGTTTTTCTAAGGATGCCAGTTTTAAATGATGAATTGTTTTCAACGTTGTAATACAACTCTGAATGAACTCAGTGATATCTAATCTGAATGAAACTACTTGTTTTAATTATATAGATAGATAGATAGATAGATAGATAGATAGCTAGAAAGATAGATAGATAGAAACCATCACGGATGAGGATATCTGCAGATATATTATCATGGCGAATCGTGAATGGATACTAGCACGGATATTAGATAACATTTCAATCTAAGACATACATTATTATCGAGGTACAGTAGAACTCCAATTATCCGGATTAATGAGTTCTGGACCCACGGACAAGGCTTCTCTCGATGAACAAGTTACTCATGTGGGGGTCGCGTCTTGTGTACCATAGTGTCAGGGTGGTTATTACATATGGTAACGGTGCGATCTGGGTTTAAATTGGCGTTGATTTGATTTTTGCACACTTTTAGGGAAGATAGTTCGCTCACTTAGTGAACTATTTGTGAAATATTACTATAAGAAAATATGGCTATTTAAGAATATATTGTATCGTGTTTGTATGCAGTTTTGAATATTTGCTTTGAAAACACTCCGATACAAAAACTTGTGCAAGCTTGTGTTTTTAGAACAAATACTCCTGGCTTTCTCTTTAAACAAATAGTCCCCAGACTTCCAGATCATATACAAGATTGTGTTTTTAGAACAAATAATCCTGGCTTTCTCTTTAAGCAAATAGTCCCCAGACTTCCAGATCATATACAAGCTTGTGTTTTTAGAACAAATAATCCNAAGTTCTACTGTACTAAAACTTTGTTAATAATGTGCCGTGAACGTCACAAGTGGTGTTAACGGAAAGTGCTGCTAGAAGGCACTCTACACCCAAGGACACGGCTTCTCTCGATGAACAAGTTACTCATGTGCTGGTCGCATCTTGTGTGCCATAGTGTCAGGGTGGTAACGATGCGATCTGTGTTTAAATTGGCGTTTATATGATTTTCGCACACTTTCTGGGGGAGATAGTTCACTCACTTAATGATCTATTTGGGAAATATTACTATAAGAAACTATGCCCATTTAAAAATATATTATATAGTGTTTGTATGCAGTTTTGAAGATTTGCTTTGAAAACACTCCGATACAAAAACTTGTACAAGCTTGTGTTTTTAGAACAAATAATCCTGGCTTTCTCTTTAAACAAAAAGTCGCCAGATTTCCATATCATATAGAAGCGTTGCCGTTTGTGAACCATCTTCCAGAAAGAGAGCGTTTATTACCAGAAAGGCGCTATACTGTCGCAGAGGTTTGACGAGCTGCTAGAGGACAACTTTACCGGTTGGGAGTTCAAGTCGATCACGGGCAGCCCCAGAGAGTTGAACACCAACCCGACGCTGCGGTACACAGCTTTCGACAACCACAGGAAGTCTACAGCAAAACACTTATCACAGCACAATTCCCAGGCGAGTTCTCGACCACATCTTACAACTAAGGTTGTCTTATGGAAATTTGTTATTTTATAAATAAAATCTTGCAGTTTATGGTCAGCAGGACAGACAGCGCGAATGGGAGAAACTAGAACCACGTTCAAGATATTGACTGGCAAATCCAATGGAAAGAGTCGATTATAAATACCTAGATGTAGATGGCATGATGGCATTAGAATGAATCTGAAAGAGATAGGGTGTAATTAGGTGGACTGGGTAGAACTAGCTCTAGATAGGGATCGTGTGTAATGAGTTATACGGGAAATAACTAGCTCTAGATGTGGATAGATAGATTACTTTTTTTATGCTGGTGATGAACTTTCTAGTTCCCAAAACCTTAGAGTAAGTAAGTAATAAAACTTATTTTAAACTAAGAACTTGCATGTTGAATTCCCTAAAAATAATTATAGATTTGAGAACAAACTAAAATAATTTCAACAAGTTAATAACTTCCAAGACGCGAAAATAAACCAACCCCGATCTTTAGTTTGAATCAAAAGACTATTTTTGTAATGTTTTGTTGTTGAGCCAATACTCTTTACCATGAGGTTTTCTTCTAATGGGGCTTCTGTATAAAATAAGTATTTTAATTTAAATTAGTTTAAAAATGACACCTGGACACTGGAACTGAGCCCAGGACCTTTGTCTTACCGCGCCAATACTCTATCACTGAGCTATCCCCCAAGTCGCAGATGGCCGTGGTCTCTGATAGCTTGTGATATTATTGGTCATTCATATGTAGCTGACGATTCCACACATCCATCACATACTCGGCATTAACATTCGAGTGAAGACTGGCCCTGATCATGGGACGAGTCCTGAATAGCTCAGTGGTAGAGCATTAAAGCACTAAGCACAAAGGTCCTGGTTTCAAGTCTCGTGTCCAGGTGTCATTTTTCAACTAATTTAAATTAATTCAATTGTGGTCCTCTCCAGATGGACTAGTGCGTTGCTATTCATTGAAACCCGCCTCAGTCGCCGAATAGTTTAAGTCATCAACCTCGTGTGTCGGCTGACCTGCTGAATGGTTTCCTACATGTCTTCTCCCCTAATATTATTACTTCCTCGGACTTAACCCGGTAGAGTAATTATCACACATGCGTATAGCCTGGAGTAGGACAGGTTGGTAAATAAAATATTAATTAAAGTGTTATTTTGATTCTAAAACAGTTTATTTTCTAGCCTTGATCGTACCCACACCCATGACAGTATTCTCTGCTTACGGCAAGGATGCTGTATCGCTGTTATATGTAAATGATGACATATTTATGGTTGAGAATGAAAGTGACTTGAAGAATGCATTAAATCGTTTGAATGTGGCGAAAGACAGAATGGATCTTTATATAAATGCCTCCAAATCAAAGGGATGATTGGATAATGCTTAGCTATTTTTAGGCTATTTTTAACAAATTTTTGAAGAAAATATTTTTTATCTGGTTTATAATTACGTTTCAGGGATACGGGCACCATGGGGGAGGGCATATAATTCTTATTCCACAGTGGGTCACGGGCAACTCCGAGTTGGATTGCTAGTGTATATATATATATATATATATGTATGTGTGTGTGTATGTGTGATCGGTCACTGTCTGACCATTGGGAATTTATGTTTCTGTTGTTTGCACACCTTTGTTCTTATTATCTCCCAGGTCCTTTGTTTTTTCATTGACTTCCAGCACTCTCTCTGAAATAATTATTCTCAGCATTCCAATGGAATCTTTGGTTCCTTTTCTAAGTCAAATTGGTTTTATTCCACCACACTTTCTATTTTATGTTTCAGTCACCTGTTGAGTATTCTAGCCGAGATCTTCCCCATATGTGGAATGGGGTTGATTATCTTGTGATCACTGCATTTATTGGTTTGTTTATTTTTCTTTAGGGTCATTATGGCTACGTCTAGAAAGTTCTTTGACCATCTCCTGTTTCGGGTATCGTATTTATAAATCTTGATAGCTACAGTAATCCGTTGTTACCCAGTTCCTTCAGCGGGTCAGATGGTATGTTGTCATCTCCAACAGCTTTACATCTTCACATGTTCTGTGTGACTCTTTCAACGTCACTCTTTAAAATGCTGGGTCCTTTATCGTCTTCTTCAATTTCAAGGTTTCCTGGTCTGTTTTTATTATATTACAGCGTTTCTATACATATAAATACAGATACATACATATATATATATATACACCAAGTCTCAAAAACCTCTTAGTGATCGGTCACTATCTGGCCATTGGGAATTTATGTTTCTGTTATTCGCACATCTTTGTTTTTATTATCTCCCAGTTCCTTTGTTTTCTGATACATGAGCTCATACCTACCTTTTCTCTGAAGTTTGATAATCTCATCGCATGTCTTCTTTATATAGTATTTCCTCACTTTGTCTGTTTCTCTCCTTAGCTTGTAGTTAAGACTACGGGTACACTCCCTCTAGAAATATAACCTTTCCAATCCCTAAAACCATTAGTGTAATTAGTTCATAAGCGTATAACCCAAACGTGTAGTAAAACGCGGTGCTAAGAAACCATTAACTACTCGGTCTAGTAAATACTGTATGTATGCACCTGTCATGAAGCCAGAGTGTCTCAATGTTCTCCAGCTGTTGTGTAAGGCTCAAAAAAGTGCATTCATTTATTAATTATAAATGGTTTTGATTTCAGGGTACCTTTTGTGAGAAGAAGTCATCCTGAATATATATTGTGAATACTTATTGTTATATTCATTTTCAAATTTAGCTGTTAATCTTATTTTAGTAACATTACTTAATGACTCACTAATATTGAACAAAAAAATATGCAAAAATGAACCTTTAAATTTCTCGTGAAACTTGTATTATAAAACTTTATTGATGTTGCGCAATTGTGATTATTCAAATTTGTAAATTAACCTTTCTCAATGTGTTCATTAAATTAAAAGTATATGTAAATATTAAATTGTGAATATAATTATGTTTTAATCTTTCAGTACTCCTAATATATCTATAGACGGAGGTCAACAGTATCTGGTAGATACTTAAATAATTTTACTATACCCATGCAAGTAGTTAGCTGGCCCTGTGATAACAGCGCTTTGATTAGCTTAATTTAATCACATGACCACGCCTCCTCTATCTCTGATTGGCTTTTGGTTTTCCCCCTCTCTTCCCCTCCTACTGACCCTTTCCACTCCTCCTGACACCTTTCCACCCTTCCCCCTTTCCTTGTTTTTTATTTGTGCTCATTGGTTATTTATGTATGCGCATTGCTTTTTTTATTTGTGTTACTTGGTTATTTATGTATACGCTTTGCTTTTTTATTTGTGCTAAATGATTTTTTATTTATAATTATTGGTTATTTATTCATTGGTTAGATTTGGGACGGGGCGTTAAAGTTTTTTATTTAATTATCGGCATGTGGTCCACAGCACTGGGCGGCATCGCTAGTGAGCATCCTCTTTCTCCGGGAGCAGAGCATAGAGTCTGACCATTGAACAGCTGACCAGGCGCTGCATCGCTAGCATCTCTCTGGCCAGTCGTTTAGAGATGAGTGCGGCCACCGACTAGCTGGCAATCGCGAGACCCCCTTTCACTTCCCCGAATCTCATCATACCCCTCTTCTACTTCATTTCTCTTTTCCCCCCTCCCCCACCAATACCCATGTGTCACGCACGTGGTGTGGCAATGTAGAGCCAGTTTGGTTGTGGGGGGTCAGATGCCTCCCTGTGGAAATTTTTATGTCTTAGCAACCCGATATTGAAAGAGAGTGCCAAAGACCCCCTCCCCAACCTGTGGAAGTCAAGAACCCCGAGTCCTTTGAAACAACGGGTGGTAGACCTCTGAATGCCCCTAAGCGAAAAATATTGTTGTGTTTCAGCGTTCCATGTAGATTCAAATAGCCAAAGCTAATATTCTCCAGATTGACACGGGATTAGAGCCTTGGTAACTTTGGCACATCAACAAATATAAAGTTCTGTCTCAACTGCTAAAAGCGATATCATTATTAGTACCGAAAATTTTACTAAAAATATACCTCAGACCATGAAAAGTATACTTGGAATATTTATTTACACAAATAAAAGTTACTCACACAATGAAAAGTATACTTGGAATATTTAATTACACAAATAAAAGCTACTCACACAATGAAAAGTATAAAATGCATTGTGACGGTAGATTGCTACCCAAGGATAGGCCTCACTGAAGTAATTAGCGTTTGGGATTTTAACCCTCCTACCTCCTTATGTCACAGGGCGAGATGTGTCCCTCTATTTTCGTGTACAGGGATTTGAACTAAGCTCTTCAGGAAAAGTGAGATAAAAGCTGATTTTGACTAGGTGAAATAATTAACAGCGTTTGCCCGGGTTTGAAATGTGAAGTAATTAGTGTTTTGGACTTGAACCTTCCACCTACTTATGTCACAGGGCGAGATGTATATCAGGGACCTTGGAATACTCAGTTATCTATCTCCCACCACAAAAGTCTACTAAAATTGGTTGGTTGGTATCGTCTTGCGACGTGCGTGGATGTAACTATCCGTCATGGACCAGAGGAGTAAGGTAGAAATGTTCCAACGTTTATGCGGAGTGAGGGAGAGTAGAAAATTACCCCAGTTCACCCGAGCGAGAATCGAACCCATGACCTCCCCTGCCATAACTATATGAGTGACACGTACCCTTTCTGGCAAAACGTTCGGTTGGGATGATTAAGAAAATGTTCCAGAGGGAGAAATACCTACAGTTTACAACACTGGGGGATTCTATTTCCGACCCTAGCAGAATTAGATGAGCCTGACATTTAGACGGCGTGTACTCCTGGATTAGAACTTTGATATCTTTAGAATGTAGTACTTCCTGCACCCCCCACCATTTTAAAAGGGGCTTTGCTGGTTGACCAGATTTTTCTAGACCAGGTAGAATGTGTACCCGCATTTTCTTCAAACATCAATCATTGCCCTAGACCATACGACCATCGATGAATGTATAAAAAGTATTGTGATAGTAGTTTGCTACCCAAAGACCTAGTCTATGTTTTTGCCAGTGATGGGTTCAAATATGGTCGGATGAATTGATGGTTTCATTATTTACCTTGACGCGAATGAGGACACACTTATCTTTTAAATTATTAAAAACTAACAATCCCACATGGCGTTGCTCGTGACCCATTGTGGTATTGTGTTAAAAATATCCTAATTAAAAAGCTAATCAAAAATCCTGCTCCGTGGTGCATTCAGAGCCCCTCCCGTACACATATGTTAAAAATTTAATCTCTCTGCGTGCAATAGATTTGGCTGGGCATCGCGCGCGCGCGCGCGCACACACACACACACACACACACACACACATACACACACACACACACACAGACAAACACTTCCTTTTATTATTATAGATTCCTGTTCCATTAATATAAATATGCGGATAGCATGGACGAAAATCTCAATATCTAAATTTATTCCCACTGCACCCCTACGAGATTCAAACCGAATCCTAGAGTTTAACATGACAGCTGAGCACTGTCTCACCGAACTACAGTCCTATTTTCATAGGAACAACTAGAAAGCCACTAGATATAATTTCACGTATTCACACGTCAAGACAAATGATCTGCAGCAACCTATTTTGATATACTATTAATACCTAAAAATATCAACGATACTGTAGTATTATTATATAAATATTTGTTGAAAATTTTTTGTATTATCTAAAAAGTCTCTTTGTATAAAAAAATTGGAATCTACACATAATCAGTTGTTTTTTCCACAGCGTTTTTTTTTAATACCAGTTCGGGCTTTACTACACTTATTCCCCCCGTCAAGTTAATCTAGTGCGGGCCTGATGACTTGTAACCCCGCGACCACCGATGTATAAAAGATGAAAGGGGGATATCATAAACAAAACCTTCCAAGTGCAGGTATGAGCTCAAACTACCTCCCTCAGTACACCCGACCGAGATTCGAACCTCAATCTCCCCCGTCATCAGCAGTCTATAACCTAATGCGAGAGTAGTGTTAGACCATGCGGTGACCGAAGCTATATATTACTCTTTATTTGCACCCCATCTTACTAACCATTCGGGTTATAATATGCTTAAGTACTATTGACGCTAATGGACTAGGAATTGGAAAGTTTGAACCCGTATTTGCGTAGAGGTAGAGTGAAAAACTACCCCAGTTTACTTAACCAAGATTCGAACCTCGATCTCCACCAGCATGGTCATACCAGTCTATCTATAGAGGGACGCCTTATACTATTCGACCTCTGAAGCGAGTTTTTTTTATCATGTTGATTTAATATTTAGTAATGTATTAACGTATGTGTAGCCAAAGCAATAACATGATAGCAATTTATATTGGATGGGTTTGCCTTTTATAAAGTCACACATGAATATTATTTACAAGTATATTTTTTCTATTTAAATTTATTTGAAATATTTAACGTTTACTTTTGAAACAGAATGGGGAAATTGTTATGTTGCAACCCTGTGTTTCTGACACAAACGACTTTTGGAGCATTGACATTCTGGTATAGTTCCGTCTCAAATATCTTTGTAATTCAGTGGCTTTGACCTCTTAAAAACCGGGGGTATTCACGAGTTGTTTCATAGTGCTGCCTTGCGAAGTCCTCTTTCGCATGTATGAACCTGGATTTTAACCCCGCTATCTTTTGCAGGTTACATCAAGCCATAACTCTAGATCCGAAGGAGTTTTTTTAGCATCGCTAATGACTTTAACACGTCTTACGCTGTTAAATGCACGCGCATTTGCACGATCGAACGGTTAAGACACATTTATACTAATTATTCTCACGATTTTAGGTATTTGGAAATATATATTTAGAGAAAGTGTATCCGCATTTACGTGGAAGAGTGGATAACAGGTATCAATACACCCGACCAGGATACGAACTTCGATCTACCCCTTCAAAATGGTGGCTAGAAAAATTCTCACAGCTTAGCATGGCCATATAAGGGACACCCACCTTTAATGCTTCCAGAAATATTCATACAGGCCATTTTAACGAATAACCAAAATATCCTTATCTATAGAGACGTTATTTAAGTAAATTACATGAAAGCAAAATTTACTACTTTAAGATATACAAACCCAAATCGGTGACCGTATGGTCTAAGGCGTAACTTTCGCAATAGACTAGAAGTTACAATGACAGGGAGATTGTGGTTCGAATTCCGGTCAGGTGTACCAAGAGTTTTTTTCCTAAATGGTTTCCCACTTGCCCTTCACGCAAATACGGTCACGCTTCTTCCAAACTCAACCTTCCTCATCCCTACCACATTAGCGTAGTTGATTTAAATCGGTTGATGCGTTCAAAAGTTATTTTGAGACATATCCAGCACAGACAGAAAGACTAATGCAGATCGGTGGAGTTAAAACTGAGAACTCGCTTCACCTGCTCGATAAACTAAATCACATGTTTATGTTTTTACGAGTGCGCAAGCAAAAATTGAACATCCCAACTTGTACCCGTCTGGGGCACAAAACGTGGACGATAAGGGAGGAAACCGGCCTCAGTACACACTCATGACAGGGATTCAAACTAAGCTCTTCAGGCAAGCGTGAGATAAGAGCTGATTTTGACCAGACGAAATTTGTAACAGCATTTGCCAGTGATTGAAATGTGAAGTAATTAGCGTTTGTTGCCCTCTAAGGGACTTGAACCCCTACCTCTTTATGTCACAGGGTTAGATGTGTACCCACATTTGCACGTCATTGACAACCGAACACTAGGAGGAAGGGAATCTAACCCTTCCCCTATCTCTTTGCTAATAGCCACGAAGTTAAGCTTATCGCTATTTAGAACTGCGTCTTACTCTCGTCAGGGAGGTCAGGATTGAAACAGGAAAACCATAGAGACATATTTTGTATAGTGGAATAAGAAGGGGGGATAGATGTACCTGCATCAGTATGATAGTTTAAAACCAAATGTGTCTTCTTACTACCCGTCTGGGGCACAAACTGTGGGCGATAAGGGAGGAAACCAGCCTCAGTACACACGCACGACAGGGATTCGAACCCCGACTTCTCCCGTCACCATTTATTTATCTAGTTAACCCATAGTATCTTGTAATGTTCTTATTCCTTTATAAATTTATGTCTCATCATCAGATTGGCTGTATATTAAATAATTATTTTCCGGAGTGCCTTCATTAAGGATCACCTAATATAATAGTTTAATTTTGAATATCCAAAAAGACAATACTCTATAATATTTATCGTTATCAACAGTTTTTTAATTTCAATTGTATCAAGCCAATTTAAAACAATAAGCGTGGATGAAAATTAATATCACACCATCAATGATGAGACTATTAGTATTTGTCCGATTATATTTCGATCTAAATTATTAAGGATGGCTCGATGGTTCTCTGGTGAAAGGGGTTTTGGTTCATATATATGGGGGGTGATTTTAGAGTAGCACTGTCTTCTTCTTCGCGTGAAAATTTGCTACAGAGCGAGTGACTAATCAAGACAATGGAACATTCAACAACGTCGACATCAGGTATTTCAATTCTCTTCTGTTTGTATTAAGCCATTCTGTTACATAGCTTAAAAAGAGAGCGATTTAATTTTAAATTGGATGTATATTTGCCAGGGTTAAATTTGTGACTGTTCTAAAAGCTAACATTTGTTTAATCTATTCATAAACCCACTTTGATCTAACCGACTATCGGACATTATATGGTTGATTCAGCTATTTAATATAAGTTGGATGTTTATTTGCCCATGTTAAATTTGTGACTGATAAAAACGCTGATTTTTTTTAAATTCCGTCTATAAATCTATGTGCATTGTGTGACGTTAGTTGCCACCCTACCATGTTTTATCTATATTTTTCTAATTTTTGTGAATAGTTTCCAATTTATTTTCGTTTGAAATTAAGCACTTCAAATTTTGGGCGCTGTATTGCCGGCCTGACAAATAATACTATTTACATCCATTTAATAAAATAAAAGGGCTGAATGAACAACGTATGGCACTGTTTTAAATAATTTAAATAAGGAATTTTGACTCAAGGAAGAACACTTACCTTTTATTAAACATATTAATTATCCTTCTAAGAAGTTTGTTGACTCTTATTTATGTTTCAATGCCGGCCATGATTGATTTCAACGCATGCGCAGATCTGTCAAACAAGTGAGTGGTGGGTCTCGTGATTGTAAAAGAAGAAAAAAAGGAAACAAGGCAAGATATAAATAACTCCAAACTAGTGCGATTTTCAATTCTGACAGATAGAAATAAACATTTAATTCTTTAAGAAAACACTGTTCACATTCATTATCATACAGTTGAATCTTTATTTTAAATTTGCATTGTATTGATTTTTACCCCTAGTCCATAGCCAACATTTTATCTTTTGTTTTTAATATATTAGTTTTCTCTTTGGACTTGGAAGTAAAGAATAGAACAGTTTTTAAATTTGATTTTGGAAGACTTTCTGTAGGAGACTGGGTCTTCTTCAAATTAATGATTGTAAAGTAAAGTGCGAGTTGCAAATGGAAGGCTAAGTAGATGTGCAAGAGCTAGACTGTTTTTTTTTTTAGAATTGTGGACGAGTTAACATTAATAAAGTGAAACAAATTTCTGAAGTTGGTGTTGTTTCAGCATGGACTAATTCATGGGCGAGTTCAAGCCAACTCTTCAACTTTAAAGCCATATGATTAAGATTTTTTTCTTTTATCAAATATCAGAATTCATGTAGGAACTTTCAGAAAGACTATCTAATTTAGAGAATTAATTAAGATTTCATTTTATCTCTAAATAATGTTTTTATTGATTTTTTTTCTCTCACTCTCCTTCTTTAGTCTCAACATATACTATTTTATTTTGTCAAATTAGAATTATAACTATCCGGAATTCCATAGGTAGGATTGGGATGTGGTAAAAAAGTAAACAGTTATAAACCAACAAAAGTTCCAATAATTGTTATATTATACATTTATTTTTATTGCAGTCTAAATTACATTATATTTCAACCAATCCATTTTTATTTAAATTGCTCATGTTAAATTTTAAGTATTCCCCAGTGGTCTCGAGTATTGAGAGTCACCGTGCCACTGTCTGAATTAACCAAGGTACATGTTTATTATTATTATTACTATTTTTCTTATAGATCCTAGGATTGGCGCCCAACAAATAGCACAATTTTTTATACATCTTGACATTAACTGTTATGTAAACAAGTTTCAGAAGACACTGATAAAATACACAGAAAAATTATAATTTATATATAATACTTTTTTTTTTATGAAATACTACAATTGAATAACATTCGCTTAATCTAATCCTAACCCATGAAAAAAATGTTGATCTAAGCGATTATCAGACATTATCTATCTGATTTAATTACCATGTGATGTGTTCTGGTACTTAGATTAGAAGAGCTTAATTTAATTTTAATTTGTATATTCTTTTAAACAGGCACTTTCTAAGATATGTGTATTCGATAGTATACCTTGGTACCGAATGCAGTTATATGTTAAAAGTCTTAGGTTAGCGAGTTTGTAAAGCATCGCCGTTATTTATATGTGACTATTAGTCTTATTTAATTTCTCATTTCTTTATTATATATATATATGGAATTTATCAAAACATTTGAAATATTCTCTAAATTAAATCTAGTCCGAAGCATCTAATTAAAAAGTAATTTATGCAAGGGACAAGCTTAATAAGAGTATTAAAAAATGAAAAGGTGGAAAAATACTAGATAGAAATTGAGTTATATATTAGGAAAGTATAATGGATACCACATATAAAAAAGAAGGATAAATGAAGTAATCCTATTATATAATATAGGCTTTAGTAAAAATATTGGATATGAAATTAAATATGTAAAAAAGTGAAATAAGTGTTTAATGTAATATGTACTTTCCCCTTACTAGGATAATATGAATATAAATATAATTAAAAAGTGTCTGGTAGCACATCTTACTATTTGTATGATTGGTTTACACGCCTAATGAAGGTAGAATTTACAGAAAATCTACACACATACGAGCTGCCCCAGTTGGCTACACTGCTTATAGCCCGGTGTCGTAATAAACCTTCTCCATTAGACATGTTTTTTTAAGCAAAACTATCAGAGCGGAAAACCGGTGCTGATGTTTAAAGGCTTTAAGGGTTGTACTCTTAATATAGCGATCTACCGATGAGAGGGAGTCCTGGTTTGATTCCCTGTCTGACAAATATTCTTTAATATCTTGGCTAATTTCTTAACTACACTTCAAATATATATGTGTATATATATATACACACACATATATTCATAGGCGACTATCATTTTCTCTAGCATGGGTCAAGGGTTTCGGATTTGAAGCAAGAAAACATTTACTGATATGTGTGCCTGAAATCCGAACTTCTTGTTTTAAAAATATTGTTTAATGTCTTGGCTAATTTCTTGCCTACACTTTAAATATATATTCATGAACGATACTTATTTTTTCTCTAACATGAGTCTCGGGTTTGACGCAAAGAACAACAACCAATAACTATTATGTGTGCCTAAGATCCGAGATTTTTAGTGATTGTATTTATAATAGCTGCCTGCTTTTCATTGACACGAAGAACCTTTGGGAGGGAGTTTGGTTTTTTTTTACTCTTAGCATGATGCGCTGTGTGTTCATGCACATTTAGAGTACCTTACACACTTTAATAACGCTTTATCATTGGTAAACAATAATAATAATATTTAGCATCGCGTCTTACAACCCGTTCGTTTTATAAGCTTTAAGCACTAAGTACTCTAATGGATTAGGAATTGGGGAGGTTTAATTAGAGGAAGTGAATCCACATTTGCGTGGAGGCAGAGTGGAAAACCATTTAGGAAAAACCACCCCCAGTTCACCCGACCGAGACTCGAACCTCGATCTACCCACCCTCAGCGGTCGAGCTCAACACGACTCGCGCGTTAGCCAACTACGCCACCGAGGCGGGTAATTGGTAAACACTTTATTAAAACCTAGTCTAATTGCTTAGATGAGACCTGGTGGAGCGCCGATGGCCTCACGGCTGTTCAACAGGCCGCAGAAATAGCTGAAGCCAAAGAAAGCATGAGATTGGCTGAAAACCTGATAGAGGCGATGGTCGCCTATCTGAATGACGTAATACGGCGAAGACCTTCAAATGACCTGCTGCCACTTACCACCGTGGCCCTTGGCTCTCCGCCGGAGACACACAGCCCCAAAGATACCAAGTCATGGATTTCCTCCGGGACCTGCAGGACTGCAGTATACCTCAGAACGCGCTGTCTCCAGCGTTCAAGGATCTGATGTCTCCAGACGGATCCCTGCGAGGCATGCAGGACTTTAGAGAACCTCTGGACGAACTCTTCCAGCGTTCCAGGACCTGCAGTCTTTAGGTACCCCAAGGTCACTGAAAACTATTTTACAAGCGCAACCTTCGAGGGTTCGGATAGGTTGCATTGACAGGAGGCGCGCAATACGACCTATCCGAACCACGATTTCAAGATCTTCAACAAATAACAACAATAGTATTCCTACAATAAACATAGCAACCCCTTCGCCAATATTACGAATATACGCTCACAATAGCCCTGCCAGAATCCAGCAGAAGGTAAGCCAGGTATTCAACAAATTGATTTTAAAAACTTGCTCTCGCATCAACTACACAAGTGGATTTGGGAGTAGTGTGGACAACGATGTGGCAGGCTGAAAACCAATAATGGATTATACATTAATTTTATTCACTGTTCCAAAAAAACACTACCAACAATTTGTTTCAACTTACCATGCTCCAGCTTATGTGACCTACATTTTGGTTACATACACAGACTTATGGTGATGGTGTGGTCAAGTGGAAAGTTCAACTGAGCCTTCAAGTTTGGTGTAGGCTGGGAGAGAGAGAAGGAAGGCCTCGCGCAAGTACCCACAGCTCCCCACCAGTCAACTCCTCTGGCCACGAGATCGACTCCCACCTATCTACTAAACAGCAACAGCGCCAAGGGAAAGATTTCCACTTTCTTGCCCCTCCTTACAAAATTTTGATCATATAAATTAGGGTGTTCAGCCCTCTTAAGTTGTACCTATTATTCAATCAATGACCAAAGAAGTCACGCTGCTGCATTAGACAATTGTCAGCTGGTGCTTAACACTTGATTGATGTCCTTGAGGATGGTATCGATAGTCTCGCTGACAAGGCGAAGAAAATTTGTATGGAAGTTATAAATCTTGTTCAGGGAAAATTTTGATAGCTTAACGACTGATCAGTATTATTAAATTATGCTTTAAAATTTGTTCTGTTGACTGGCAAGCACTCAGCATACCTATTTAGTTAAATTAATATAATAATTTAAACATATTTTTGTAGGTATAGTTTGCTCACTCAGGGTATTGCTTCATGCTGCAGGGATGCAACAGGCAATCCACTAAATTATTTTTAAGACGTTTATACAGCCTTTGATGACTTTTTATTAATATTTATAACGACGGTCCCTTATTGGGCTTTCTTTAAGGCATCAGTGAAACTCACTTTTGCAGCTTCACCTGTGATCTGCCTCAATGATCCTCCCGGAAGTACCAGAGGTAATATTGGGCAGCTCATAATGGCTGCAGGTAATTTTGTTCAAGCTGGGCCCGGGTCGGTCTCCTGGATTGGACCGGAGGAAGATCCAAAGCAGGACCTCGTGGAGACAACCTATGAGACGGTGTCTACTCTCGTGACAATTTCAGCACCACCAGGGTTGGGGGTATGACTATTTTATTTAGCACCGCGTCTTACTACCCGTTCGGGTTATACACTTAAGTAATAATTAGGCTAATAGATTAGGAATTGGGAAGGTTTAATTTAGAGGAAGTGAACCTGCATCTGCGTAGAGGGAGAGTGGAAAACCATTTAGGAAAAACCACCCCCAGTTCACCCGACCGAGATTCGAACCTCGATCTCCCCGTCCTCTGCAGTTGAGCTCAACACGACTAGCGCGTTAGCTAACTACGCCACCGAGGCGGGTGGTATGACTATTATTGTCTCAAGCAAAGACCAGTGGCACGAGTTATGAAGATCTTTTCCCAAAATTGACTGCGCATTGGTAGTTAGGACAATTTATGTTCCGGTTAACAATGTGATTATAAGATGTCTGAAATACAGGAAGGAGCTTGACTGGATACATATTCTTTATGTGCCTGGGCATAATATATCTTCTTTTCAATTAGAATCTCCATTACTTTTTTCTCTACCTTCGATTTAGAACAGTTCTGAGACCAGACAGAGTGTGGACCCTTGTGGTTGATAAAGAACTTAGTAGACTCACACAGTGTAGCGAGTCCGAAATCTGCACAGGTTGGCTTACCACGGCATCGCAGCTTCATATGTCCAAACTCCTGGCACTGAAAACAGCGCAGAAGGTTAGGGACATACGGCCAGACCCTGAGCTTGTGGAAATCTGCTCAGACTGCCTTTGGAAGGGTAGGAGTCGCAAGGGTGAGGATATTTATATTTTTACTATCCATTCTTTTTTATCGTTATTCAGTTGACTTTGGTGACATGTTGAGATGCAGGATCCTCACAGATTTACTCAATGTTCACACAGTCAAGGTCATAGCAAGTGACCACTCCCTTGCAAAAAGATTGAGGAGCCTGTGTGTCTTCACCTTCACCTTTATATGAGCCAAATTTTGCAACAATATTTCAGATAAAGCCATTAAGTTGCAAGACTGAATGTCATTCATGGTCTGAATTATGATTGTGCCATCATGTTATTCAGCTGCTCCATTTATCATTCTTTCGAGGATAAATGGGCTGACACATAGGAGGTTATCACCATCCTCTACTTGAGACATTACCACTTCTCAAGTTGAGCATTATCTATTAAGGTTATTACTAATTTAAAATTCCTAATCATAGAAATAATACTGACACTTTTGCAGTTTTTTTCCCAGGCATTCATAATTCCTTATTTTCTGCTCAATTGAGACTTTGGACATTATATTAATTAAAAGATAATCAATTTGTAGGTATAAATAAATGCCATTAAGGCTCTGTGAGTACTCGTATTACGAACTTGTCGCTTAATCTTGAAATCGAGATTGAAAGTTTTGTAGGTTCGTCATTTTCGAGCTTCCACTTTATGTACTTAATTATCTATTTTTAAAACGCAATGGTAAGCATTATCTATTTAATTGAGATAATATCAGCATTTCCACTTATAAATCATTCAGTTACTTAACACATTGTTAAAAATTAGTTTCAATTTTCACAATAAGAACATAATAGAACTTTAGAACCACTTTCACCCAGTAACTTTATTCAATATTTTCATCCATTTTGAATTATACTTGATTGAAGTTATTTACTTGTATTGCCATGACAAACCATGTAAACCTCTTGGAAAAATATTAGGAATAGTGACGGGGAAATTAGTTAAGAAGTTCATCTGACAATAACAAAGTTTGTGTATTTTATTTAGAACAATCAAAATGGTAAATTATACTATAGGCCGCATTGGAGTGTTATGAGAGCTGTTTCTTGGAAAAAAATGCGGCTTATTTTCGGGCCAATATGGTAACTCTTCTTTCAGGTTGGCTTCCTTTACTATCACTTACTGTACACTGTCTTATAAATTTCCAAGCCATCATGCAATTATTAATTTTATTGACTTTTTTATTATTGTTAGCATAATTTTAATGTCCTTAAAGACATGAGTGTTGAAACCATTTTAATTATTTTTTATTTGAGTGTTGTTCTTATTTTTAAATTGTGTTTTATAAATGTTATTTATAACTGTTTATAAAAATAAATGCGATCCATCTTTTAAGAACATGTGTTTTAATATACTTTCCAATATTTTAAAATTATGAATATACAATTCTCAAACTTGGAAACTTTTAGAAATACTCAACTCGAATGAAATAACCCAAGCTTGCATCCATACAATGAGAAAATGGTTAATACCCATGGTCAGTAAATAAATCATCATTATCAACTGTTTCCAGCCTTTGGGCGGGTTACATATTTCATCTCTCTCTTGTTCCATTCTCATTACATGTCCATACCACCTAAGTTTTGCTTCCTCTACTATCTCATGTACTCCCTGTACCCCCACTATTTCCTGGATAACTTCATTCCTGATCTTGTTTCTCCTCCTGACAGCTAACTTGCTCCTCACAAACTTAATTCCCATGGCCTGCACTTTCCTGCTCTCTCTTACATTCAATATCCAGCAAACAAGTTTTTTCTAATTAGTTTTTATTTTGATGTTTTAACAGCAAAGCAAAATTCATTTTATGTTATTGTATTAAAGACACAGAGTTAAGTATTACTAAAGACGATAGATAAAAAAAACTCCATGATTAAATATCAACAATCATGCCATACTTTAATTGGTTGTAAGGATACATTTTTATAAGAAAATAACACCAGCACCGTCTCTAACACAAGCCTGTATATAGCAGCAGTCTTACCCTGATGGAAAACACCACAATGCGGCTTGTATAGCAAGGCCATAATGTAATCAGTCAAGGTAAAACTGCTTCTTTTAAGAGTAGCTGTGTGTACATGTGCACATAAAATCAAACCAGTCAGTGTGTGTACAATGAGAACAGTTAAAATTTAACCTGATTTCTGGAAATGTGTACACATATTATTAAGTAGTACATTTTTAACTGTCCTATCAGGTTTTATTTCAATTAATTAACAATCATATTGTGCTTGATGTATTAACAAATTATCAAAATACTACAACATAATAAAAAAAACTTTTTTATTTTAATCCAAGTACGTGATATTTTAGTATCAATTGTACAAAATATATTTACACAGCACTTTTACGGCATTTTTTGGTATCACACAATCTCACATATTAAAATAACCAAATAAACCTAATCCATATCTAATGGGGTCATAAATAATGACCCTGTGCGAACTTTTGATTCTTTCATCTTGTTTACAGAAATAACAAGGTCCTCCATTGTAATTGGTCGCAGAGCATCATGGAATTCATCGTCGTCTGATACGGTGTCTGTAGAAATAATGTCTCCTTCTGGTCTAGAAAACAAGAGTTATTATATACATTACATTATATATTACATTTAGTCTAAAATGAATGACCTAAAACTAGATTATCATATTTACTTTGACAAATATCTTTGTTTCTGTACAGGCCTCATTTTTAAATCATAACTTCTAGATTTAAACTGTTAAAGAATATTTCTTATTACAATTCAAAGAATGAAAACAATGCAGAAACAATGTATAGTAATTTGAGGTAAAAAACCAACAAACGTCTTTCTCCATTTCTAAATACACCCTTCACACCTATTCTACATGTTCACAGCTAAACATGTTTTAGATGTTCATAAATATTCTTTTTTAGTATTAAGAAAGACAACAATAAATTGGCAGATATTTATATTTACACCCTGCCAACCCAACCTAATTGGGACCGAGATCTCTTTGCATTTGCTGATGTTGGTATTATCTGAACAAATATACTAAACTAACAATAAACTAATAGCTGTAGTATATCATAGCTAGGGCCACAGCACACAATGTTGTTGTTCTGTGCGTCAGTGAGTGTACACTGGACCAAGGTCAGTCACCCCACCCAGTTGTCTGTTGTCATGCGTGAATGGAAGGAGGACCCACAATCTTATTTTTGGGTTAGTTGTTAAAGTGAACCGTTATATGTGTTTTATCTAAAACAGTTTCTTTTGTTATTGGCTGTAGAAATGGCCAGTAAGTACTCTTATTAAAGATAAGCTACGAGTGAAGGAAGAAAGTGCAACAGTAAAAGGGACTGGAAGAAAAATCTAACAGTTTTGTGTGGCAATTTGTCAGAATTGATGAAGCACTTCTTCTATGGTTTTCTCAACATAAGCAGAAAGGAACTATGTTGAGTGCATAATGTATAAGGAACGTATAACACTTTTAGCAGGTAGCAATGCAGCCAAACACATAAGTTGCCACCTATGGTTATTGGCAAATTAAAAAAACCTAACCACTTTAAAAATACTAATATGAATTCGCTTCCTGTGTTCTATGGACATCATACCAAGGCATGGGTGAACAGTCATCTTTTTAAGGAATGATTTAAAACTCAAATTTGTACCCTCTGTAAAAAAAATTCGGCCAAGAAATTGATGTACCACCCCAGGCTTGGCTTGTGGTTGACGATGTTCCACAGCACCCATAAGATGACAAACTTGTTTGTAGAGAAGTAAAAGCTATTTTTCTACCCCCGAATGTAACTCCTTTGTTACAACCAAAATATTAAATGTAACTAAAAAAATGCTTTTATGAATTTTCTCTACAAAAACTAGATCACCCTGCTGTACACCGGTATCTGAAAACGAAGGTTGTCTTTATATGACTTGACCTATATGCTTGTCACTTTGCTACATAATGCTAATTTAAAAAAATATAAATGCTACAAAACACGATTTTTCAAAACCAAAATGCTATTTTTACAAATAATTGATGCTAAAAAGGTGCCTCTACCTAATACTTGCAAATTATCTAAATACTGTACTGTATGTGTGGGGGTGAGATGGGAGGGGTAGTAGCGCTGCGTTGCAAGATCTCCGCCAGCCCCCTCCATTACTCTACTTCTGTAACAGTGTTAGCCCGCCAGCGTGCGGCTGGAATGTTACTTTGTAGAGTTTTATTTTCATGAAATGTTATCTGTGTGTGTTAAGGAATATGGTGTGGTTGCATGGTTTGTAAATGCATTATGGAGGGGTATGATGGAAGTCAGGTGTGTGTTAGAGTGGATGGAGCTCTGAGAGAATGGTTTTTGTAAAGTGGTCAGGTTTTTTTAAAATCTTTTAGCCATCGACTATTTCATCTATTTATGTATCTGTTTTCCATTATTTATTTTGTTAATTTAATTATATTCTTTAAACACAAAATAAATTCATTATTGATGTAATAGGCTTGCGAGTGCCCAGCAGTTATAATAGGCAAGAAGATTTATAAACAGTTTATATTTCATTTTACATAATTCCTCCCCCTCACTTAAGTTTACTAGATATTATGTTTTCATCATCAAGATACTGAGAATACCCGACTTATGGTATATTATTGTTATCCACTCAGTTAGGTGTAATGTAATAAAGAGCCTTCACATCTACTATGTGTTAGTCTTTTTTAGGCTTAATTTAATCTTTATTTGTCATTAATAAATAATTCTGCTAAAATGTAAAAATATAATAAAATAAAGAACATAAAATATAAGAAAGTGTGTGGTTTTATGTTAATTGTAAGTAGCCCAAACCATAATTAAAGTGGAGAAAAAAGGGTCCACCACGGGAACTAACACATGTGGATAAATCATTTTAGAGGAAGCTTATAGACTCAAGATAATGTATTAAAGTCTAACGTAACCTGTTTTGTTAATATGTATTACAATATAAATTGTGATAAAGTATTAGGAAAAAAGTAGAACACAAATAAAAGAAAAGACACTAACACAAATTTACACACACTTCAATATTTCGATGCTATTAAAGCACCTTCCTCAGGAAGTAGTAGTAATTAGACTGAAGAGGATGTTGTCTTCAATGATGCCAACTTGATTGGAAAGGATGAAAACTTCTCTGATGAAGATTAAATTCCCTGAAAGTTTGTAGTTTACTGTGTGGATGGTAGGTGGTGCTGGTGTAGTCTCTGGGTAGAAATTAGCGAATATTTAGGTTGGGTGGTTTTCTAGACTTTGTGATCCATTGATGTGCCAGTTCCCATCTTCTTAACTGAGACATATTACATTGTGTCTTGTGGAGTGATTTTAACACCTTGACAGTGTAGCAGTCCTCAAAGTTGAGGTTATGATTGGAGGCGTGTGCTGAAACTGGTTTTTCTGGATTCATAATTTTGGTGTCATGGCGGTGTCCATTCATTCACAAAGTCTCAGTGGTGAGGCCAACATATTGTGCAGTACTTTGTTGGCATTCTTGTTGGTAAACTAGGTTACTGGACTCACATGTGTGACTGTCTTTGATAGTATAGATGGAGTTGGTGATGTTGCTAGAGAAAGTGGTTGCTGGATGATGTATTTGGCAGGTTTTGCAAGCTGTTTTGTTGCAAGGTTGAGAGCCTTGTTGTGGTTGAATGAAGGTTGTGTCATTTTCAGTTACGAGTTTAGGGTGTACCAGAAGATTTCTAAGTGATGGAGACGGTTTATACACAAGGACTGGTGGTTTTTTGAGAATATTGTTGGTGCGGCAGGATGTTTCCAATATGTGAAAACCCAAAGCTAATATTTTATTTATCCTTTGTAGGCCTGGGTAGTACTTAGTCACTAGAGGTATAGTATCGGGTTTTTCAGGTTTGGGTGATTGTGAAGTTTCAGCTAGTCGAAGTAGGTTATTAATGAGAGGTTTAGGGTATCCCCTCTCTGTAAAGGCTTCTTGAAGGTTTTCCTGGTGGGTTTGAAGACTTTCTGGATCGGAGGAGATGCGGTGAGCCCGTATGGCAAGACTGTATGGAATAGATATTTTAGTGTTGAATGGGTGGCAGCTACCAAAATGCAGATATTGTTGTCTATTAGTGGGTTTAAGATGTACCAATGTTTTGAAGTGGCCATTTGACAGCCTAATGTCCACATTGAGAAATGTTGCCTGG
Organism: Timema poppense; assembly: GCA_902141375.1. NCBI lineage: Eukaryota > Metazoa > Arthropoda > Insecta > Phasmatodea > Timematidae > Timema > Timema poppense. Next base: position 39,331 of record CABFOV010001713.1, on the reverse strand, counting down.
TCGTGGGATTGATTTGAGGTGAACTTCAGAGCCAAAAAGGAGTTAAGGTTATTTAAAAATATGGTAAGATTGTCTTGGCCCGCTGTCCACACCATGAATATGTCATAGATGAAGCGAAGCCAGCAAAGTGGTTTGTTGAGTTGGCGGTCAAGAAATGTTTTTTCCAGTTTGCCCATGAACAGATTGGCATATGAAGGTGCCATCCTTGTACCCATCGTTGTGCCTTTGGTTTGAATGAAGTTCTGATCCATGAATAGAAAGTTGTTCTTTTCTAGTATAAATTTAGTGAGATCAAGAATAAATGATGATGTAGGTGTGGTATTGATCGGACGCTTGTTGAGATAATATTCCACTGCAGCCAGGCCATGAACGTGAGGAATATTAGTATACAATGACACCACGTCGATGGTGACAAGTATGGTGCTTTGAGGCAAAGGTTGCGGAAGGGTATTGAATTTTTGAAGGAAATGGTTGGTGTCTATGATGTGTGATGGTAGTCCCGTAACAAATGGTCGCATTTGTAGGTCGACATAGTCTAAAATTCTTTCGGTGAGTGTTCCGCAGCTAGAGACAATAGGCCTTCCTGGTGGTGGCATGGTATCTTTGTGAATTTTAGGAAGCATGTAGAATTTAGGCATTATGGGGTTTTTTGGTAGAAGAATTTGGACCATGTTGGAGAAAGGTTTTGTCGGTTGGACTCTCTAGTGATTAGTTCTTTAAGCTGGTTGGCAAATTCGATAGTGGGATCATGCTCAATTTTGTTATATGTGGATGAGTCTGAAAGCTGTCTCTGCGCTTCTGTGATGTAATCATCTTTGTTCGTGACAACTGCTGTGGATCTTTGTCGGCCGGTAGTATAAGGATGTTCTGATTGTTTTGGATGGATTCTATGGCTTGGCGGTGTTCACGAGTTAGGTTGTGGTTTGTGGGGAGCGTTTTGTAGAAATTTGGATCCGAGACTTGCTGAAGTATAAAATTAATATACATTTCAATCGGGTGATCAGCTGGTAATGGAGGAGGGTAAAAAATACACTGTCAAGGTGTTAAAATCACTCCACAAGACACAATGTAATATGTCTCAGTTAATAAGATGGGAACTGGCACATCAATGCATCACAAAGTCTAGAAAACCACCAAACCTAAATATTCGCTAATTTCTACCCAGAGACTACACCAGCACCACCTACCATCCACACAGTAAACTACAAACTTTCAGGGAATTTAATCTTCATCAGAGAAGTTTTCATCCTTTCCAATCAAGTTGGCATCATTGAAGACAACATCCTCTTCAGTCTAATTACTACTACTTCCTGAGGAAGGTGCTTTAATAGCATCGAAATATTGAAGTGTGTGTAAATTTGTGTTAAGTGTCTTTTATTTTATTTGTGTTCTACTTTTTTCCTAATACTTTATCATTTTATTCATTACTAAATGTTTTTACTCAATGCACTTTTTTCATACATAATATAAATTGTGAGTCATACAAGTGGCATAGCATTTGTAATGTCATCTACTAGATATAAATACAGCCTCTAATTCAACCTAAAGCACCTACAATAATATTGTTTGCCTGAGTGCCCCCACTCTCACCAGTAGTTAGCTAGCCCCAATGGGTTCTTTTTGATGCTCTACCCTGACTACCATGATCAACCCAAACCAAGAGAAGACTAGAAGAGAAGCTTATTTGTTAGATATGACATTGAACAGACAAGGTTGTGTTATGTGTACGAGGGCTGCTTGTGAGAACACGGTTGGTGTACAAATGGACATTGTGAATGTGAGAGTGCTGCTATATGAAGATGATGCCGTATTACTGGCTGAGGACGGAAGTGACTTGCAGAAGGCATTGAATCGTTTTAATGTAGCAACAGGCAGATTGGATCTTCGTATAAATGTTTCCAAAACCAAGATGAAAGTTTTTGATAATGACGGGTCAGGACAGTCAGTAATAAATGTGTGCTTAAGGGGTGTGATTTGAAAGGGAATCGAATAGGTTAATGCGACAGAAGAGTCTTACATTTGTTTGGGCATGTTGAGAGGATGAGTGTGGATCAAGTGACGAAGCAAATATATGAAGGTAGAGTTTGTGGATCAAAAGGAAGGAGTAGGCCATGTAAGAAATGACAAAATGCTGTAGATGAAGGTGTAAAGAAAAAATGCATTAAGAGTTTAAAGAATAAAAGAGCAGGTATGACTTGGTGTATGGATGTTGTTGAAGAGAAGGGAGTATGTTTCTTGCCTACCCCATAAGGAAACAACTTAATTAGGTATGTATGTATATATATGTATGTAAACAATTGAACAATCATTATTTTTACATCATCCCTTTATAAAATTATAATTTCCTCTTTGTCCAGTGGCAGCAATGTAAAGTGTGAACTGTGTTGTTCTTTTCATTGTAAAGGCCATATTGTGTTCGTCCCCCTTTTATATATTTCTATCCACCCTTCTTATACCTTCTTCTAAATATAATACAATTTCAGTTAAAAGAAATTTAAACCTTGTTTTAATATGTACAACTACAAAAACAAAAATAGTATTAGTTAATATTAACTTAGAGTATAATATCTAAAATTAGTGAGGATCAACATTGCAATAAATATTTTACCAAACTTACCACATTTGAATTAAAAGAGCATTTACTATTTCATATTAGGTGTGAATTGTGTTTTTTTCCCCATTGTAAAAGCCATATTGTGTTTGTTCTTTTTATATGTGTCTATCCAAATTTCTTGTACCTTCTCCCAATATATATCGTCCACTAGAAATATTATTTACACATTTTATTTTTTGTAAAAATATAATTTCTAGTGAGAGCCTATATAAGGCAACTGTGAATAGAGGAATGAAATTGGAGCAGATGAGGTGGTCATGTGTGATTATTATATTCTTATAGGTTTATTAAAGTTAAGAAGGCTTATTTTAGTGAAATATTGGCTCATAAAAACATCAAGTTTATGAACTTTTATTTATTTTTTTGTAATTGTTGGTGAAATTTTAATGCCTTTAAAGGCACTAGTGTTACCATTTTAGTTATTTTTTATTAGATTTTTATTTGAGTATAATTCTTATTTTTAAATCATAAAGTGTTATTTATAATTTAAAAACTATATTAAAAAAAATTCTTCTAAAAGTATTTACTATTTATAAAAATGATTGTCATTCTTATTTTAAGAACAGAAGTTTCCATATAGTTTTAAAATCTCATATTTTAAAGATGTGGTATTTAAATTTTATGTTTGTTTTGAATAGTAACATTTTAAATAGACTATTTTACTTTTAAAATAAACAAATATTAGTTTTAACATTTTAAAATTATGAATATATTTAAATTAAAAAACCCAAGCTTGAATATCTCTAATGAACTACATTCTTTAACTTGTTATCATTACTTAACTTCTTGGGATTTCGAATACCATACTTTGAGAAAAAGCAGCCTCAGTTCACACAAAAGGGATTGTAACCTTGATCTTAATATCATCGGCAGTCCAGCCTATTACTAGAGTGACCCCTTAGAGCAGGCCGCGGTAAAGGTAGAGATTGTGGTCGATGTCAGGTAAACATACCTCACAGTGAGTCTGGCTGGTCACAGTCGGAAACCCCCCCGAACAGGAGCTACAGTGGAGACGGAGGGGGGAGGAAAATTTAGCTTTTAGCTACACGAGGCATCGAAATGTGCAAAAAAAATATCAGACGAATGACACTCAAAATAACTTCTGGGGCCATCCAAATTCTTCAAATAGCTTTTGGAGGTATCCAAATTATAAAAATTTCACTTTAAATGGTGCACGCACGCACGCACGCACGCACACACACACACACACACACACACACACACACACACACACACACACAC
>CABFOV010001713.1:0-35156 GCA_902141375.1 Timema poppense | reverse complement strand
ACACACACACACACACACACACACACACACACACACACACACATATATATATATATATATTTTCTTTCAAAAAGTGGAGAGGAGGACTCCTACAAATAGCTTTTAGAGACATCCAATTTTAAAATATTTATTGGTGTGTGTTTAACACCCCCACACAAATAAGGTTTCGCCACCGAGTGATGATGGCTTTATAAACTGTTATTTTATTGCGAACACTAGAATTAGGATGTACTGTGTGAAATCACGCAAGGTATGTCTACTGCTTGGTCTGTGGACTGATGAGCAGACTGGTCCTTTTAGAACACGTGGTCTAGCTCAACCAATCACAACCAAGCAGACCTCCACAATCACTCTAAGCCACAATAAAAAACAAAATGGTTAGTTTTGTCATCAACATCACAATATGCATCAAGGGTGACATCCTTGGCATGCGCTTGCTCATTACTTTGAATGCTTTTGATTTATCGCGACGGCAATCTTCCCCTTCCCCGCGACCTGCTGGGCATGTTTTTACCCGTAGTTTTAGGCCGTCAGACCATCGAAGCGAGCCAAAGTTTAATATTAAATTTAAGACAGTATTAACCCACCTCGGTGATGTAGTTAGTTAACGTGCTAGTTTTGTGTTGAGCTAAGACTGCCGAGGATAAGGAGATTGAGGTTCGATTCTCAGTTGGGTGGTTTTTATTAAATGTTTTTCCACTCTCCCTCCACACAAATGCGGGTTCACTTCTTCCTCTAAATTCAACCTTCCGAATTCTTAACCAGTTAGCGTAATTAGTACTTATGCATATAACCTGAACGGGTAGTAAGAAGCTGTGCTAAAAATAAATGTAATTATTTAATACAGTATTAGTTTCAAACATGCAAGATTCTCTCCAAAAATAACTTGATATTGAACTTGAAATAGAAGCCCATGTTTTTACATGTTTACAGGTGCAGTGAACTTGTGTTTCCTAGGTCAGAAACAATCAACGCTATTTCAGTGGAAGACACTAACTTTGAACTTAAAGGACAGTTCAAAAAGCACTAAATATTTTCTCTGTTTTCAAAAGTCTTCCAAATAGGTTTTCCTGGCTTTACAATTAAAGTAATTCACAACACATGTCAATAACAACAAAATATTTTCATGAGACTAATAATCTCCAAAGCTGTTTTTAATAACCAGCCAAGTGTCAGAAAGGGCCAGCCAGTCGTCATGAACAGACTTTAGTTAAATGTGTACTCACTTCTTGGCATTGCTGACCCTCATATAATCCCGCACCCTGTACACCGAGGCATTACGACAAAGTTCCCTAAGGTCCGAGCCAGAGAAGTTCTCTGTCATCTTGGACATCCTGTTTAGATCAACTTCTTCAGCTGTAGGCTCAGATTCGAGGATGAGACGCAATATCTGTCGACGTTGAGTCACATTCTGGTGAGCATACACAATACAACTATTAGACAGCAAGTCGAAATTTGTAATATAACTAGCGTAAGAGTACAATCGTAGTGTGTGTTAATTGACTTGATAATTAACAGACTGGTTCACAATAATATTTAATAAGACTTCTACTCTTTTTGATGAAGCATTTTGTGATGTCCACATTCAGTTCTTTCTGCAACAACTGCATCTTCTTCTAAGTTTTCAATCATGAGTGATTTGCTAACAAAAACTCCTCTTTCAATATCAGTATTGCCATGAAACAAGCCTAGCAGCTTCTGTAAGAACTTTATTAACTCTTTGAGTGCCAACATCGCTCAGCGCAAGGCGCAGAATATTTGCTAAAATTGCCAGCATCGCTCACAGCAATCCCATGTTTTTAAGCTTAGTTCAGTTATTAAGTCAACAGAGGGGGTAGATTTTATTTCCACTGCATTCTCGTATGTTCAAACTACTTTTATGAGTTTTATCTTTGGCCTTGTTTGTAAACATGGCTACTGAGAGGGAAAATGTGATTCAAGACACAGAAATACTTGCAATATTTATTGATAGCTCAAGCAAGAGTGATCAATTTGTTAGTGATTATGAATTTGTAAATAGTGAAACTGAACAGGGATTATATTCTAGTGGAAGTGAAAGATCAAAACAAGTGGGAGTGCAGCTGACATTGATAAGGCGGGTGAGAATACTAGTGATTACTATTGGGAGGAATTTTTTGTAAATTTTATAATTTACTCAGTTTTATCATGTTCTTTCAGTGATTTATTATATTTAAAGCTATTTAAATTTTCAATGTTTAAAAATGAATGTTAAATAAAACAGTAACAATTTTTTTTAATATCTTGGTTAGGGATTTTTTTTATTATAATTAAAAATTAAAAAGTATAATTATATAATCGGATTGGCAAGCATGTTAGTTTAAGTAAAAATTTGAATGCAAGAAGTTCAAAGACTAATAAGTTATTAAAATTTAAACAAAACCTTGTATTTTTCAGTAAAATAGCTTGGTACTTTTAATAATGGTTTGTTGTCATTTCTCTTGGTGCTCAAAGGGTTAAGTCATGGTTCCCACTTTGTAGTGAATTCATCAGGAAGTGATCAAGTTTGTCCTCCTTAGGATTAAATGGTTTCACTTGTTTTTTAGAAGATTCACCAAATTGCAAATATTTCCTCTTCACAACATTAGCGTTTGATGACATTTTTTTGACACAAATTCTTGAAATGCAATTGTCCCTCGAGAATCTCTCAAAATGGAACTCTGCATAACTCCAAGCAATAAACAAAAAATACAGTTTCGTGACCACCCACTCAATTTCATTACTTCATTGTCACCTGCTCAATTTAATGATTTTTTCATGACTTTTCTGACAAGTAGACACCGTGGAGATGCCAATTTTTAACAAAATTGTCGACGCTATTTAAAATATATATATATTTTATAAAAACCTTATCAAATACTTGGTTTGGATCAAAATGTTTGAACTATTTAAAAAAAATCATCAGTTAACTAACCTTAAAGAATATTCCTCCTATAAACATGTATACAGTTTTGTTTACAATTTCAAACACTCCCCAGATATAAGTTTTGAACAACATCATTTGAGCTTTTACTCAAGAATGTGTTTGCTAGAATAAGTTTGTTGTTTTCTAATAAAATGGCAAATAAAAAACATTACTTTATAAAAGGGGGTCAAACCAAAACCAGAATTGATAACTGAAATTAACAATTATTTCAAAGGAACCACAAGAGGAACCTTACAAATAAATTGCCTAGGAATCATTAATTATTTCAGTTCAACTACCTCCTTTACAACAACTTTATTTTGGATAAATTAAATTCAAACACATTTATGGCACTAGAATAGTGTGGCAGTAGGAGACAAACAGGGGAGGAGGAAAATACAAATGTCAATACATTTTGTGTTTGGCTTGTGAAACTTTCAATTTTTAAATTATGGCTACAAGTCTGTAAATGTAAATCCAAACTTATGTAACGTTGTGCCAATTTGTAGGCCACCTAAGCAGCTCATTTCGGCTTTCCATGTGTGTACCAAAATACATTTATCTAATATTGAAATGTAACCTAAGAAGATAATATCATTAGAATTAGAGTTGGATCAAATACACTATTTTATAAACCAAAATCACGAATCTGAATCTCCAATTCACCTCCGAATTTGAATCAGAAACTTCAAAAAAGTTGTGATATAAGAGGAAATATAAATATAATAGAAATATTAACTAAATGTTAACATTCTCTCTTATAGTTCATTAATTAGGGCATTCATATATTCAGTTAAGAATTAAATTACTGGTCTGGTGTCTGATTGTTAAGTTCGGCCTATAATAATAATTATAATTGGTTCTGAACCACCAAAAAGCAGTACTGGCGCCCTAAAACAAATTTCACTTGACAAAATGAAATGCATTTTTTATAAGGATTATAGTCTTGAATCCTCAAATATCTTTAAGGATTGGAGGGATTCAAGGATTTGAGAATCCATTACGATCAGAATCTGAGTCCCAATTTAATAGGAACTTTTAATTTCTCTATACCGAAAAGTATTGTGATTGTCAAAAAATCTAACTCTTGATAAATGTCGAAGTTCCATGACCACCTGAAAACGAAAAGTGGTTTTCGCGATTCTGTATTTCTGTCTGTATCTTTTCTTTGAATCAAAACCACTTTACCGTTTGGGCTAAAACTTGGTATCTGGTGGGTTTTGTTTTCAAAATCCGCTCTAACATACTATAGTCATTGTTTAAAATTACAAACAAAATGGTTATTCTTGTTTTCCCAAGAAGGGTACTTTCTATAAGAGTAAATTTCCAATTTTGATCATATCCCTGCACCTATTTTAGATATGAAATAACTCGTCATAAAGTTGTAATACCCAAGTCAAGATCTATTATTGGAAATATAATTTTATAAAACCAATAGTTTTTGAGGTATAAATAAACACAAACATGTTTTTTATGAAGCACTTTGAAATTGATTGTTATGCTCTTTGGTGCTGGAATGATATATATATATATATATATATCTTTGTTCCACAAATCCAAAGGGGTTTTTAGTAAATGTCTCTATTTTAAGAAAAGAGAGAAAGTCTGTGCGGTGCACCGTACCATTTATTTATTTTTAGTTTAGTCCTGGCCTGGCCAAGCTTTGACCTTTGTGACCAAAGTGGAACATGAGAAGAATTTTGTGCATAGTATTAATCATCATTATCGTTATTAGCACAGCGTCTTACTAACCGTTCAAGTTATACGCACTTACGCTAATGTGTAAGGGTAGGGTGAATGTGAGGTGAAATGGAGGACCTACAGTTTAACGTGAGATCCAAACCACGGTAGAGGCCTGGCATTCCACATATTCACAAGTTTGTGATTAATACACATCTTGTAAGAGGCGAAGGAAGAGTTTGGAAATCAGATAAATCCGTGCCTGGACCCCAGCATAGAAGTCCGACACCCTACTCCTAGACCACCAGGTCACACCATGGTATTAATTAATTTTCTGGTGCCCCACTGCAGTTTAGCACAACCAGGAACCTGAGATGTTTATGAAACTTCTTATGGTTTATGTAATTGCCATTAAATAATCACAAATAATATTTCTATATAGGGAAAACCTTTTTTTGCTTTTTGAGGTAATTGTATATTTGGAAGAAAGTGCAGGAAAGGTGGATAGAAACATATAAAAGGAACAAACACAATAGAGCTGTTACAATGAAAATAAAAACACAGTCCACACTTTACATTGCTGCCACTGGACAAAGAGGTAACGGCTGCCTCTTGAAGAAAATCCATCATTACCGCCCAATTCCCCGCCCTAGGTGTTCTTATATAAATGTCCTATCATTCTTTATAAATTTCCATTCGCTCCCTTTTGTGTTTTATGGTTTCTTCTTTTAGGCAGTTACTTTGCGCGTTTCACACTCCCTCCTGACGAGTCCCGATAGAACCAAACCTAGGTGGGGGAAATGGATGGTAGAGAAAAAAGTTTTTCATCAATATCCCCTAACCTTTGAATTACCACATGCTTATGCTCCTGAGCTAACCTACCGGCATGCCAATGTGAAATGCGGCAGGCATACGCCGAAGAATGGCCCGGTCTAGATCTTGGGGCCGGTTAGTCGCCCCCATGACAATCACGGTACAGGTGGACTCTGTGATGAGACCGTCCCACAACGACATGAACTGAGCTTTCATCATTGCTGTCACCTCGTGGTCATGAGAGTTGCGGGTACGCAAGAATGAATCTATGAACAAATTAAATAATAATCAGTGCAACTTTGATATAACTTTCTATTTGACATACATCTGAAACTAAAATGACCAACTTGCCATATATAATTATTATTTGAAAATGAACACTTGAATGACTCAACTATGACAATGACTCATTAAATATTTAAAATCAAATACATTTTAACCATTAAGGCACCGATTTCAACCGGTGTTCCACGGCAGACTGGTTGCTGCAAAAGGTCATCAAGTGTGCAAGTGGAAGTTTGGGGAAAGATAAATAAGCATAAACAAATTTTAGAAACAAAACTAAATCTTTTAAAATCCATGATCATTTTTTTTTAAATTACAATGTTTATATGAAAATTCCACTAATGAGCGTTTAAACATAATCAGGTATTAGTTTATTTAATGATAAACTCTCTCCATAGAAAAGTGAAGTTGTATATTGACAATTTAAGTGCCTGTTCAATGAGACATGTGTGTCTACTAAACTTGACCAATGAAATCCCCGACCTTTTCCCTGATTTCCCCTGATCATTTCCTAAAATTCCTGACTAAAAAGTATGTCACATCCTTTTAACTCGCCGCCCCCCTCCCTCCACCCTCGTTTTTCTATTAGTATTTTTTAATAATAATAATAATAATAATAATAAGCTTTAAAATTTGAATAAAAATTGTTTACTAGGAATTAAAAATATATTACACAGCTACAAACAAAAAATGACATTATCATTTGCTGATTATTGTATTTCATATTTTGAGTAAAATATCATTTTCCCGGATTTTTGTTGTGATTTACCAAATTCCCGATCACTTCAAATTCCCGTTTTCCCTGATTTTCCCGGATGGTAGACACCCTGATGAGATGAAAAAAGGTTGGCAATCGCTGCATTAAGGTGTAGAAAAAATATATTTACTTTTGAGGAAAGATGGCACTTCTAAAGGAATAAAATCATTTGTACTTAATCCCTAAACAATTTTGGCATGACAACAAAAATTACCAGTGTATAATTGGAGGTTTTTTTTAGTTTAAATGTAACTTCCAGATTATTTGCTATACTTTAGTAATAGATTCGAAAAATTACTAAAGTTAAAGATGAACTATATATTTTGAATGTAAATATTAATTGGCCAAATATAGTGATCTCAACTAGATAAAATAGTTTAAATATGTGAAAATGAGAGAGATCTATCATTGGTGTAATTAATTGTTATAAAGTACAACAAAAAACAGAATTGGTGAATTATGATGCAAATGAGCTTAATGGATGAATAAATAAATTATGAAAAAAATAATTTAATGACTAGTTCTGAAATGATGGTGCTCCTGTATGCAATACTTACCAAAAAAAGCACACGCACACACATACACATACACAAGCACCTTAACACACTGTTCCCTTACGGTGTGGGAAATAAACTGTGCATATAGCTCAAAAAACAACTACCCCATGCTTAATACATCCTCACTAACTTTCTCTACACTTTTTTGTCCTTGCATACTCCCTTCGCTTCAACAACATCCATACAAGTTATACATGTGCACGTTTATTCTTAAAACTCTCAATATATCTCTTTTTTTAAACACATTTATCAACCATACTTAGCCACATTTAACATGACATATCCCTTTCTTTTGATCCACAAACTCTACCTTCATATATTTGCTTCATTACTCGATCCACACTTTTCCTCTCAAGATGACCAAACCTACATAAGATTCTTCTTTCAAGTTTACCTATTGGATTCTATTTCAAACCACACTCTTTCATTACTGACCCTGTCCATACGAGTTGTTACATGTACATTTCTTAGCTATATCAGTCCAACTGTATTGACCTTGCTCTTGTGTTTCTCCTGACAACCCCACACTTCACATCCATAAAACAATGTTGGTGTGAACCCACTTTTATACACCGCCACCTTTGCCTCTTTCAATACTACTTCATTCCCTGCACTAGTCCACATACATACAACTACTCTCCGAGATGCATTCACCCGTCTATCGATTTACCCATCCATCCATCTACAGAACATTCTGCCCAGATACACAAAACCATTCACTTGATCTAACAATTTTCCATTTATACTAAGCTGACAATCATTTCCTGATCTGTCCTTATGAAAAGCTATCCCTTAGTTTTGGAGACATTTATACGAAGATCCATTCTGCCTGTTGCTACATTAAAACGATTTAATGCCTTCTGCAAGTCATTTCCGTCCTCAGCCAGTAATACGGCATCATCTTCATATAGCAGCACTCTCACATTAACATTGCCCATTTGTACACCAACCGTGTCCTCACAAGCAGCCCTCGTACATTAAACAACCATGAAGACTAGTGATGGCTCAAACCAGCTCAATGACGTGATCTAGATCACATAAACTGGCTCATTCAAAAGAGTTTCAAATGAGTCATGGTGTTAACCACAAGGCCGGCTCACTCCTAATCCCTTCATCTACTTTGGTGAGCGAACAAGCGGCTTTAGTTCTAACAACTCCCATTCCAAGATTACAAATCTGTCACTTCTCTTTCAACTTAACAACAAATTAGGATTTATTTGTAACTCATTCAAAGCTTATTGCATTTGAATCTTTAATTTTATTATTTAAAAATAGTTTTAATAAATAACATTAATGGTTTGCCTTTAGTGTCTAAATCCCATAATTATGTATTTTTATGTTAATGAAAATAGTTAATTCAATATTGTAGTCAGAGCTGCAAACTGGTAATAAAAGTAGACATCTAGAGTTGATTCTTTTCATAGTAATGAACAAATAATGACAGATGAGTCATGGACAATCTTTCAAAACAAATGAACGATAATGATGACAACTCTCTAAGCTCAGCGAGAGAAGTGTAGAAGCTATGTGTTGAGAGCCAAGACAAGCTGAATTAAACTGAACATTGAACAAAACCCCATAACAGGTAGACAAAGATGGATGAAAGGTGGGGTGAAAAGAAGAGAGGTAATGAAACATCAAACAAAGAGAAGATGTCCCACATAAAGTGCCACAGGGACACAAAGAAAGGATGAAGGGGAAAAGTGTAGTGGTACCTGATGAATCCTTGCGGGAATATTTAGGTGTGATATTTAAATTCAATGATTTAAGTTCTTAACTGAAATGTACAAATGAAATACATATGTTTATTATGTAGACATAATAGTACAGGACTTGTAGTAGAAACTGTATTGGTATCAGATCTGTGAGTTAGAATGTGATGGTTGCGTGAACAGCTTGCTCACGGAGCGAGAGCCCCACATCCTCAGCTCTCACTCAAGAGTTATTCAATTTGAATGATTTGTTAACGAGCAACTTATCATTAGACTTCACAACCTGTCTAACAACCTGTTCAATAACAAAACATTCGCTCAAAGCTCCATCAACCCTAGCTAACCACCTTAGTTTATTTTACTGAACACGCACACACAGCATACTCTCTCGGGACATTTAATAACATACTCCCATTCATTCGATCGTAGGCTTTCTCCAGATCAACAAATGAACAAGTAACTTTCTTCCTTACTGCCGTACATTTCTCAATCACTTGTTGCAATGCAAATATCCAGTTCATGCAACTTCTACCTGGCATGAAACCACAATGCACACCCCAAATCTTGTACTCTCAAGTAAAACTCTCCCAAAAACTTTGCCTGCAAAACAAACTAACAGCCCTATAATTCTTAAATTCACTGTTACTGCCTTTGCCTTTGTAAAAAGGAACAATGGCAGCATTCTTACAGTCACTTAGAACATTCGAAATCTCAGCACACACATTGAGCAACTCACACAATCTGGAAAGTAATTCTGCGCCCCCACACTTGAGCATTTCGTTTGTGATCCCATCTACACACACGCAGCTTTGCCAGTCTTTAAAACTTTCATAGCTTTTAACACCTCAGCCGCATTAATTATTTCACTCATCATAACATTTTCCCTATTTTCTGCTAATTTCTCTATATTTTCACCATACAACTGCTCAAAATACTCTAAACAGCGCTCTTTTATATTGTTTTCATCAAAGATCATCTCACCACGTTCATTCTGAATGTCATATGTATTTCCTGTAACTTCTTGTTTCATTCTCTTTATTTACTTCCAGAACAGGTCTGTTTTCCTCCAAAATCATTCATTCTGAATTCGTTTTACATATTTTAATCTCATTTTCTCTTTAGGCACCTTTACTACTTTCTTTGTATATGTTCCACAACCCCTTACGTTCTGTTTCACTCTTCACAACAATCATTCCCCCTTCATGCTCCCTTCTTTTCTCTCACAGATTCTCTCTCTTTAAGTCTCCCACCACTGCAGAGCCACAAACATCCTCCGGACACTCAATTACAGCATCTATTATTCTGTTCCATGCACTTCCTAGATCACTACCATTTATTTTGACATTCCATTCATGCTTTTGCAAAGTTAATTACCCAGCATTATTTTATATTATGTTCTTACACTTTCCCTCACAAAATTCCTACCAAATTCAACTATTGAGATCACTAGAGAGCGATCCATTCCACAGTCAGCTATGTGCACAGTTCTAGTAGTTTTTACTAAACTTAGGTATCTCATTATACAACCCACAATCAATCATAGTTCGCAGATCAGCCCTTTGCCAAGCTTATAAGTGAATATCTTTGTGATTAAATAATGTGTTTGACACAAATAAACCTTTTTCTAAACAGAGACTCAATAACTGATTACCATTCTCATTCACCCTGTCATCATTATACCTTCCTAACATGATACTATAGCTAAATTGTAGCTCATGCTAGTTTTGTATTAATACAAGTTTTAAATAACACAAGTTCAAAAACAATCAATATTATTCTTTATGCTAAATTTCTTTTAACTGAAACTATAATTTTAGAAAAGAGCTTCATAAAAATACTAAAAATAATGATTATTCAAGTATTTAGTTATCTATAATTTTGCTATATTTTATTTTCATTGCTATGTTATGCAATGCAACTTAAATTGAGGATAATTCAAAATGGACAAAGATATTAAATTAGTTTATCAGTCGAAAGCAGTTTTAGAGCATTAATATGGAATTTGATGTTGATTTTAACCATATTTTTAAATTTCCGAATGAATTATAAGTGAAACTGCCACTATTGTTTGAATTAAATAGCCTATACTTACTATTGCAGTTTAAAAATTGATTTGTATGTACATCGAAAGGAAACTTGAAAATGACGAGCATACACAATACTTGATCTTGGTCCCTTGCTTTAGTGACAAGTTCAGCTCGAAGCTTTTAATCTGAGTACTCGCAGAACACTAGTTATTAGTAAACCACCCTTAATTCATGATTTAACCTCAAGACATGTACATCTTAATACAAAAAATATTAAATTTGAAGCAAGTCCATCAAATCCAGCTATTACCCCAATTATGGGTGGAGAGACAAAGACAGGCAGGCTATGTTTGCTGATATTATTTACAATTAAAATAAAATATAAATTAAGAATTCTTAGGTTTTCTTTTGGCAAAGAAAGCAGTGTTCAAACTATTTTTTCCCCCTTTTACCTACAAAGAGTTTCCACATCTTTGAGCTTTTGCTGCCCAGTTTCATGCATGCTTTTATTTTGAATACTCTCCAACATACCATTAGCAACACTAACTTCTTTCAAATTGCCAATCTGTATTCTCTTCAATCGTTCATTAGCTTCTTCGAACAGATGATCAAATGTTTCAGAAGTTGCCTCAATACCTTTTTTTTGTCTGTGATATCCTACTTTCTAATTCACCAATGTTTTTCCGGGACTCATAATTTTAAATTTTAATTTCTCGAGCACTTCAAGACACAAAACAGGAGAGAAAACCTAGGTTACCTATTTCATCAATAAATATTGTGCAGGGTTGAAGCTTGACGGCCAGCGTGAAGACCGCCGCAGCAAGTTTCTGACTCTCCCCGTACCACTTGTCAGTTAGGATGGATACGTCCAGGTTGATGAAGCGCGTCCCTGCCTCACGAGCTGTCGCCTTGGCTATGAGCGTCTTGCCACAGCCGGGAGGTCCATGTAAGAGCACACCTGATGACACAATAAATAGCACACTTCAAAACAATATTCTCCCTATATTTGTAATAAAAGGTCTTTGAGGAGAATACTTGATGTCACAAGTAGAAACAAGACCAATAATGAGAGTGATTGTTCAGGCAACAGTACAGGGAGTATATGAGATAGTAGAGGAGGCAAGAGTGAGATGGGTGAAGGTGTAAAAAGGAGGAAGTCCCAAGAAGAATGATGGAGATTAGGTTTGTAAGAAATACCTTGCCAGGATGACTAACAAAGAGGAGGAAGGAGGAAATAACATCAAATGTGTGCGAGGAGAATATTGGAAGAAAATAAAGGAAAAATAATGGTGGATTGATAAAGGAAGATCGAGACTGGGGTCTCTTGCGCACTTGGTAAGGTAATAATGTCTTCTTCCCCTCCCGTCCTTTCTTCTACAAGAAAAACATCTCTTTACAGCAAGAGCCACACTATTTGTATTACAATTAGTTATAAAATGAAATTAATTAATCAATTTAGTTGTGAATGCGTGTAGGGCATAGCCAATCCTTAAGACTTTCAGATAAAGATGTGATAGTTTTTTCTTTGTCTTTTTCAGCCTTATAAACACACTACTAGATGGATTTTTAAGTTTCATGTTATTTAATAATGTTTTTTTACACTTTAAACACTGCACAAAACTGTGCACAGGACTAGTGGAAGGTCCAAACTTGTAGAGTGATGAACAGGTAGCTATTTGAATGGTGTTTTTTTCTACTACAGTGGTAAATATAAAAATAATATTATGGCAGCCAATGAAATAGTATTTTTTGCTCACATATCAAACATGGTAACAAAGTCACATTTTTATTAAAAAGTGTGCTTTAAATTTTTTCTGAATATAGAATTATTGAAATAATTTGTTTTTATTTAATTAATTCAACTAAGTTAATTTAATGAAAACAAATATGAAAATAATAAGCAATCAAAATGACATTTAATGGCAGATTTGAGTCCCCAGGCCAGATAAATATTAGTTTTAGGGTTGCAATCAAAAAGTTTGGGAAACACTGGTTTAAAGAAATGATACAAGGGAGTTTGTTAAGGTTTGTGTTCATTGATCATAAAACTTAAACAATTTAAGATAATTTTATATGTATTTCTATTTGTTGTATTTTTATGTAAATAATGAGTGTAGAAAGTTTATTATAAAACTTGTAGACTTTTCTATTATTCACACTATTGTATTACTTTCATTTACTATTTCAGTTACAAATGACTTGCTAATTATGATAGTAAATGGTCAAAAATCAGTGGCAAATCGTGAATTTGAACACTGGGGGTGCTGCTTGGGTTATACGGGAAGAAGGGGGTGGGAGAGGGAATTGGTAGAAGATCTATGGGGAAGTAGGAGGTTTCATATAGAGGGATGTATAATAATGTTTTCTCTGAACACTTCATAACTTAAAATGTACCTAAACTTATTTATTTTTAAGACATGTTAGCAAAAAGGTAATTTAACAAAATATAAAATGAAAATTAATCTTCTCAAGAAAGTGACATGGTCATAGTTAAAAATCACCTTTATTTTGTTTATTCTCCATGTAACTTATAACGATAGACTTACTGATTTTGTTTTGTATTCGTGGACTGTAGTAAGCCTAGTGTGACGGAAATACATTAAAAGCCCTTGGCCCTGTTGAGTGCAAGTCTAGAACCTATTTTGTGGGATGGTGGGGGGGAGGGTGAAAGGCGTGGCGTGGCTTCACAATCGACCAAAGTATCCTTCCGCGGCAACAAGAATAGATGGATCACGGAAACCGTAGACGACGCTAGCTACCGGACAGGTCTTGCGGAAAAATCATAAGTTTGTAAATATCAGTTTTCTCGAGGAGGAGTGAAATTTTTATGTTAATATTTTCAACACTCCTTCTAAGATAATGTATCGATATTTATTACTAATTGTTACATTTTCTTCTTTTTTTTTGTTATGAAGCTGGCAGTTTTCTATTGAAAAATGTCAATATTATTGATATTTGATCACTGTTAAAATCAAAGAAGAGGTGTGTATGTATATAAAAAAAAGAGTATAACTTAATCAACATGCTTCTATTCTTGAACAAACCATTTCCGAAAAGAAAATAGCAAAATGATAAAAATTCTTGAAGATAGCCGCATAAATCAAAATCTCATATATGTATCAATAAGCAGTAAATATACACATAATTATACTAATTAAAAGAGTAAAGTTAAATATCATTTTCTTGAATTAAATATTAGGTTAAAAATTAAATGCAAATGTTACAAATGTGCTGATTGCAATTTATAGGATCATAATATTTTAAAATCATGTCAACCTTTGAATGGGAAGCAAATGCTATGAGTTTATATTATGATAAACTTGTTGGAGCATCCAAATACTACTAGTTGCCCTTGGATGTATTGTTAAAAAATGCTAATGGAACTTAATCAAGAGATATTAATTGTTAATAAATTAAATACATTCTTGTTATAGTATTCATTACACAGTAAACATGCAAGAATACAGAAGAAAGTAAAACAAAAATATTAGTCACACAATAATTCAGCTCCACATTGCAATGCTTGCAGCTCAAATCCTATGTCACTGCTGGGATATTTCCCCTACTCCCCCTCTTCTGCTTCTACACTTCACCATTATCAGAGAGTTGCAGCTCAAATCCTTTGTCACTGCTGGGATATTTCCCCTACTCCCCCTCTTCTGCTTCTACACTTCACCATTATCAGAGAGTTGCAGCTCAAATCCTTTGTCACTGCTGGGATATTTCCCCTACTCCGCCTCTTCTGCTCCTACACTTCACCATTATCAGAAAGTCGCAGCACACAATGCTTAGCTAATAGCCTCATGAAAACCTTCCTTTAAAACAGCACAATTACTGTCCGTAAACATTACAAAATCTGAAATATGTTGAAAATAATTATTTTAATCTTCTGGGGTGTGTTAAAGTGGACTGTACTAAACTAAAATGTATATGAAAGTGTTGGGGGGTGGGGGGAGGGGCTGCAGCTCTTATGCTGTCAATAATATATCTTAAGTCACTTCTTGTAGTCATAATCAAAGTAACTAAAAAAAAATATTTTCTTGAATGGACAATAGCATAGATAGCAACAATAAAATATGTTTTCTTGAGCAGGCAATATCATATATAGTAAGCAACATCAACGTTTTTCTTATACATAACATGCTTTTTAAAACATAAAACCTGTAGTGACAACCATTATTTAGCAGTAACTCCTCTGAATGAATATTATATCAAAGCATTAATAAACAGAGTTATAAAAAACATTATTTTTGTGTGTTGGATTTGTTCAAAGTTCCACACTGTAAAATGTGTATTATGTGGCTTACTGATAATTTTACCACAAACCTTCATTTGTTAAACCCAATTTCTGGTAGTTCTAGGACAGATAACAGTCAGGGAGTCGAGCTACACGTAAATTATTGATACAGATAAATGTGTTGTCATAGTGACAGGTGGGTGATATGAGCAGCTATATATGCTTCAAGTTGTCCATTTAGACAGGCTTTTTATTATTCAAAGAGAAATAGTGGTCTTCAGAGTTTAAAAACATTTTGTAGGCATGCAGTTATAATGCAATAAAAATAATAGTAATAATAGGGTGAATATACTTCAAACACAGTGACCAGGTAGTCATATCTATCTATTAATGAAAACTGTGCCAACACAAATGCAAGGATTAGTTGTATTAAGCCAGAGTGATTTTGCCTTTACTTGAATAAACCATTATTATTTATTATGATTGAACTATTGGGGACAATTGGGTCATTGTGTCATTCTAGAAGCAAAAGGACCTACTCCAAAATAATTTCAATCATTTTCTCTTAAAAAGTAAGAATACAATTTCTCTTTTCTCTTCCCTGTTATGTTGTAAATATAACACAATAAAACAACAAAAGAGTATATAGATTGATTAACAATTTAGTTTTTTGGCTTCCCTGCATAATAACCAAGGTCTATTCCAGCTTATCTAGCATGTGTGTGGATGTTTGTTCAATGAAACGAAAGCTTACCTCATACTAACAGATTAAGGACATAGTTACAAGGAATACACACCAAGGTTTAGGGGTTTGCGACTTATATGCAGAAACTAGAGTTAGGTCTAAAGATATAAAAATATACATTTTGTCATTGAATTATTGAAATGTATTGTAACAAACTCTGCTACTGCCCAGTAGCTTGTTCACGTAGTTTCTTTCCTATTCCCCCGTACTCCATCTATTCAGTCCACATTATTCTCAACACTTTTACAGCTGCCCCCTTGGTGTAGTGGTCAGTGAGCCTCGCTACGATTCCCGGCTGGTATCTTGGGTCCCAACGGTCACGAGGGTTTGGTAAATTAATCTTCAATTAGGCCTATACCTCCATATTCACTATCGTCACATTACCTCATTGCGGGAGCAATGTGTAGAAACCTCCTATGGTGTAGCCTGAGCAATGCTCTGTGCCGCCAGTGGGGTTATTAGTAATGGTGTGCCAAGCTTCGAAAAGTCAAATCTCCTTCGGCTTTGACTTTGACATCTACAATAACCTTCACATATTTGAAACATTTCAATAAATTATCAAACGATTTAATTTAATCTTACTAAATATTACATTTTTTTAAATTTAATAATTTTAAAACAGTTACTATACAGAATTCTAGCATTGACTAGTAATTTAACTAACACAACGTAAGCATGAATCAAAAACGGGTAAGTAAATGTTAATATATTATTTTCACTATCACCAACATAATTTTTAAAAAAATAAAAATTATTATTATTATTATTAGCACCGCGTCTTACTACCCGTTCGGGTTATACGCACTTACGCTAATGTGTAATGGTAGGGTGATTGTGAGATGAAATGGAGGACCTACAGTTTAACGTGGCATTCCCCACATTCACAAGATGTCTTGTCAGAGGTGAAGGAAGGGTTTGGTAATCAGATAAATCTTTGCCGGGACCAAGGATATAAAAATTCTTAATAATAAATAACACCATGGTTACTGGTATGAAGCAGAGAAAGCGCTTGAGTTGCGCTATCAACGTAGCTCGCGGCTAATGTTTGGTCCTTAATATTCACTCTCTTTGGAATTAACTGTGAAAAATTTACAAGTGCATTTTGACACAGAAGTTCTTCATAACACCCGCCTCGGTGGCGTAGTTGGCTAACGTGCTTGTCGTGTTGAGCTCGACTGCTGAGGACGGGGAGATCGAGGTTCAAATCTCGGTCGGGTGAACTGGAGGGAGGGTTTCCTAAATGGTTTTCCACTCTCCTTCAACGCAAATGCGGGTTCACTTCCTCTAATTCAACCCTCCCAATTCCTAATCCATTAGAGTAATTAGTACTTAAAGCGTATAACCCAAACGGGTAGTAATTATTATTATTATTATTATTATTATTATTATTATTATTATTATTATTCATAACTTCTTCACATTTTCTTTAATATTCAAAATGCCTGATACGAAAAGTAGGAAAAGAAAATGGAATTTAATTTATAATTATTATCAAAGAAATGCAGATAAAAAGACATGCATATGTAAAGTTTGCGAAATAATATTATAAACTCATCAGTTTAAGTAAAAATTAAAACTTAATCAAGAATCAAATAGCCAAGCCATTATTTATGCTTTTTAGTGAGGACTACTCCATCTTGATATCATATTCTGAAAATTGAAAAATGACACCTGTACAAGGGAATCAAAACCAAATCAAACCAAAGAACCTGGGTTCGATTCACGTCTCCAGGTGTCATTTTTCAATTTTCAGAATAAAACTTGATTGACAAGTTACTAAGCTTATCAGTAAGCTTGTGTGCTTTAGTTATTAATATTGTCTTTAGGTGACAAACAAGGAAATATTCCTGGCCCTTGTTACTGACAAGATCTAGAAAAATAATTGAATTAAAAAATTAAAAGTGGCATTAAGTGACAACAACAAAAATCCTAGGTAGCTTCAACTTCGACTTTACTTCGCAAGTTTCAAGTTTCGCTTCGACTTCACTCCACATTTAACAAGTGTCCTTCGCACACCCCTAGCTATTAGTCTAGATATAATGTGACTGAACCTGGATGTCATGTCCCTCCTGGTCATATATACTATTTAGTAAAAAAAAACTATTATACAAGTTTTATATTTCTTCAGCTTTTGACTGCTTAACTCATTAGAGTCTTGGATTGCTGACCATCATTACTGTTTTTGTTTTCTAATTATTTATTTTATCAACTCCTTCCATTCAACTAATTCCATATGACCAAATAATATTTTGCAATGAATATAGTAAACCTATATTTTGCATACTAACTGATGTTTTGTTGAAATCAAAATTGAATAAAACCAATCATTGCTGAATAAAGCCCCTAAAAAAATAGTATAATCCATCAATGTTTGGTTTGTTTGAACTGACCCCCCCACCTCTGTTAGTCAAGTTTTAAGACGGTGTGACCTTTAGGAGGCTGTGCCAGCTGAGAGTCTGCAAACAGCTCTCGTTTCTGGATGGGCAGTATAACCGTCTCCCTTATTTCCTGAATGACGTCATCGAGGCCTGCTATGTCACTCCATGACACGGGGATATCGCTGGGATCCACTAAGTGTCCCGCGATGATCAGTTCATACTCATTCAGCGGCTAGGCATACAGAAACAACAGGATCAATAACATTAAGGTCCTCATTTAAACTAACAAAGTTAAATTTGGCATGTTAAAAATGGTTTTTCTTGGGAAAATTTGAAGTATACACTGTCATTTTTTCGTTCTCCCTCGTGTTAAACTTGATCCCTTTAGTAAGTGTATTCACTTTCCATAGAAACAAACACATTTTTATACTTTTAATATATACCAAGTGAGAAAGTAACACTTATATTAATATATTTTAATCCCCATTGACTAATAAAAGAAAATTATTAGATTTTTTATTATTATTATTTAGCACCGCGTCTTACTACCCGTTCGGGTTATACACTTTAAGTACTAATTACACTAATGGATTAGGAATTGGGAGGGTCAAATTGGAGGAAGTGAACCCACATTTGCGTGGAGGGGGAGTGGAAAACCATTTAAGAAAAACCATACCCAGTGCACCTGACCGAGATTCGAACTTCGATCTCCCCGTCCTCAGCGGTTGAGCTCAACACGACTAGCGCGTTAGCCAACTACGCCACCGAGGCGGGTGAAAATTTTTATAAACTTAATAAAATGAACCTCAAGGGGGGAAAAGTAACTTTTAACATATTTCCAAACTACAGATAGAAGATGAATTCACTAAATACATATAAGACGAGTAAAAGTTTACTAAAATCTTTATAATAGTTCTCAATAAGAGAAAACAAGAAAATAGCTTTCACTATAAAAGTATGAGTCAAATGGCATTCAAAAGATTCACCTGGCATACAAAATAAACAAATAACTCCATCCACATTGTTGCATAATAAAAAACAAAGGTCACCTTTAATATCAAGAGACAGGCGGGTAGGGGTATATTTACGACACACTACCAAAATGTGATACACACTAAGAGGAGCATCGCAAAACTCACACACTGGATGTGGATACCCGGTTAATAAAAATCCATGGTTTAGAAATGTATGCCCGACACGGAGCCTTGTCACGATGACCTCTCTTCTAGACTTTTGTATAGAAGAGGGCCACCGCGACACACCGTCCCTGATGGACCGTAGCTTGTTTTGAGCAGGGGTCGAAACCCGTGTCGAGCACAACCCTCTGATCTAAAACCAATAAACCCAAAGCCAACTCTTGAGACTTTAGTTATTTAGACAAAATTAGTTCATATTAGTTCTCAGTGCTAGGATAAAAGGCTATGTCAACAATACCATTCATGTAATAATTTATTATTAATACAATCACACCTACTTTACATAGGAACTATGGGTATTGTAATAATCTTTTTATTACTTTTATATAATGCAACTTCAAAAATATGTACGATTATTGATCAGGGGATGAAATAAGGATAAAGGAGCAGAAAAGTGGAGGAATCCAACATTTTCTTGACCTTTGTGGGGCAATATTTTGGTGGTGAACTAGACACGAGCAGGGATATTTACAAACAAATACGTGCAAATATTCTCATAGTAGTTTGTATTCAAGACTCCATCTTATCAGACAATGGCTGAGTAAACAGAACCAATCAATGTTTTGTGTGAGCCGTGCTGATTTTATAAGCATCAAATACTGTTTTGATTCATAATTAGGTTCATTAGATTGAACTCCAGTAAATGTTCGAACACTTTACTTTAGTTACTACATGGTCATTTCATTTGTCAGTTGTTTAGTCAAGTAATTCATTTCTGTACAAAAAATTATAATTTGTGATCTCTCATTTTAGTTTTGGTAAGGTTAAAACGCTTTAATCATATTCAAATTCCTAGTTCTTTTTAAAAAAAGGTTTTAATCGTCTTAACAGATTTGTTTTGTAAATAAATGAAACATTTAAAACTTCTTACTTTTAACTATATGAAAAATTAAAGCTGAATTTTCTCATAATTTGATTAACTGCTATAAATAAGGCAAAAAAAAAACAAAAAACAGACCAAACATGTCCACAATTTATTTGTGAAAGAATGATGATCACATTTTCCTAAATTTTTCACCACACTACACCAGTTTAAATATTATATTAATTTGAGCTGTTGATAATATTTTTGTTGTAGTAATTATGTGTGATCCTTTCTTCTCTGTCATGTTTTAGGTTCAAAATAAAACTTGACCAGCACTGTCCTTTACCCATGATGCATTGCAGATGGGAGTAGGGGCACACATGGTTTGCTTTGAAACTTTTTAACACCAAATTTAATTATCGTTGAGGTTTTATTGAAAACTCATTTTAATTAAAGTGTTTTGGGTTATTTGTCATCAAGTTTCTTATAGGCTAATGTAATATAAATATACCTCTTTTTATTAATGTGAACTATTTATTATATCTTATTAACTTTTGAATAATAACTAATAAATTCAGGTCAAGCTCTATCCCTATTAATGTATATAATCGGAAGAAATTATTTATCTGCAAAACTTGGATAAGAATAATTGTTTTACAATAATTAAGTACTATATACACAATATTTTATTTAATCTGTAGTATTTGAACATTTTCTGTAATAACTGATAATATCAACACAAATTACAAACTGAACTGAACTCTTAAACAATCATCAAGCTGTGAAAGGAGAAATCGTCAAGTTCACCAATAATAAATATTCCAACCACAAGTGAAATCAAACCCAGAACCCTGAGTTACATAGACAGATGTGCTACTGACCGAGCTAAGGTGTCAGGCTGTATATTATAAAGTAGAGCCTGGCGCAGTAATTCTCAAACAATTCCCAGTAAGCGACTTCTCTGTGTTCAATGCATATCATGCAAACCAGATTTAGCACATCACTCTTGTACAGTATTCCTTTTCTCTTATGGTAATATTTATTTTTACCTATTAGTCTAGGAGCTAGGTAAGTTCTGTGGGCTGCCTTCTTGCTATTTTCAAAATATTTGTTTAAAATGGTTCTCTGCATAATGTAGTCATGTGGTATGTTATTAACTAAGTTTATTGCTCAGTCAATTGGAAAGGTCTAAAATTTTATAGAAGCAAAATACATAATTTATAAAAAAACAAAATTGTCACCACAACTCACTACCAGTTTGAGGTGTGTGTATTTGTACACTAATTATGCAAATGAGGAAGGTCAAAATGATTTAAAACCATTTATTAAAAACACTTTCAGTACACCTGAACCTCAAACCCCTAGTCATCGGCAGTCCGATCTATTGTTAATGACGATTTAGACCATTAATTAATCCTCTACCATTTATTAAAACAAGCTGTCATTCTACTACAGACTACATTTAAGAAGTTTTACATACCAAATAATAATATATTACTTCAGAATACTATAACAGTTGATATTAATATTATTTTATTGGAATAACTAGATATATAAAAAAATATCCCTTTTTAAATTAGTATACAAGATTTTTCTTTGATTGCAAATTTTACTATGAACATTTTATTTGGAACTTTTATTTTTTAAGCACCTGTTCAAGTTATGTATTGATTACACAAATGGTTTTAGGAATTAGGAACGCTATGTATAGAAGAAATGTACCCGCATTGGCACAGAGGTATAGCGGAAAATCACCTTCAGTTCACCCGACCGATATTTGAACCTTCATATCCCTGTCATCCTCAGTCTAGTCTACTGCAAGAGTAGCGCGTCACACCATGCGCACCCAGCACAACTAACTGCAAGCCATGCACACACTTTAAAAGGCACTACACATGCTGGTTTGAGACACCAGAATCTGAGCTATATAGTTTGGGCGTGTTTGAAGAACATTCTAGAAAACCAAATTATTGCCGCCAGACTTAAATGTTTGGTCATCAATGGTAACCTATCGACTGGAAATGTACCGCCTTGTCATATATATTATTGGTAATTTAAATTTATTAACGCATAAAACCTTGGTTTGGTAATAAACATAGTAATACATAATTTAAGGTTTGAAAGTTATGTCTATCCATAGTAAATTTTATTTTAGTTATTTAATATTTGATTTCTGAATTGGCTGAGTGTATCAATACACGAGGATTCCTATGACCGAGAGTGAGAGGGTCTACTAATTTTAGCAGGAAAGGTATTTTCGCATGCCTCGATTGACTAGGGACGATGGCTTTATTCCCCCTCTGAATGAAGTTGTGTTATTTAAATAGCTATAACAATTTATTATGTTAGGTTAAATCATCAAAAGGCAACATAATGGCATTAAAATAAGCTCAGATTAAAAAATTTGAGGAATCCTCTCCTTTTTAAATAGGCTAAATATATAAGATAAACAAAGAGTTAAAGTTGATACGGTATAGGCCTATATTATCTTACACAATACAACTATTAAGAAGGTAGATTAATTCAATTACATACTTGGTTGAATTTTAATTCTATTGCAAGACATTAGTTAGAAGGGTGGGGTTGGGTTGTGTGTGTGTGTCAATTATGTAGCACCAAGAAAATCAGTCCCTATGTAGACCAAGGTCATAAACCAATTCAATTTATAAAGCAAAATACTAACCATACAACAGCTACAGTAGTTTTATGTTTGGTCTGTTCATAGCTTACCTCTTTTATATCGTTCAACCCAAGGCGGCGCAGTTGTTCTTGTGCCTGTTGAACAAGAAAATACTATAAATTCTAATATTTATCTAAAGGTCTTAATTTTTGTGTGAATTGAAACAATGTTAAGTTTAACATAAGTGGCCATAACAATATCACTGCAAAAACAAGAGTTTTATATTAAATAGTTTTGCTTAAAAAAACCTCAAGAGTATTAAATGCAACAAACAGTTAAAGGAATGGATAGAATAACAAAATGAAGAGTTTCTATTTAGGTATCAATGAGCACAAAAAGGGATTTCAGGTGAGAACAAATTTGGTTAAAGAAGAGAATGATAATTTAATTGCAGACAATAACGTAGCCTACCAGTATTCTATATGGATGTAAATTTAATGTATTTAAAATTGTTGGAAAATGTATATTTAATAATTATGGATGAAAACTATATTTAAGATGAATGGAAAATGTATATTTAATAATTATGGATGAAAACTATATTTAAGATGAATGGAATATGTATATTTAATAATTATGGATGAAAACTATATTTAAGATGAATGGAAAATGTATATTTAATAATTATGGATGAAAACTATATTTAATAATTATGGAAAATGTATATTTAATAATTATTGATGAAAACTATATTTAAGATGGGTGGAAAATGTATATTTTAAATGGATGGATTTAATATATATTTAAGATGGAGGGAAAATGTAATTTAAATGGAGGGAAAATATATTTCAACAATTAACTGAATGTGCACGATAGGGAAGATGTGGAAGAAACAGTAACACATATAGCTAAACCGAGTTTCCAGAGTTTACTATCAATGAAGTTGAGGCGGCCATACGGAAACTAATGAATTATAAAGACCTCGGTATTGATTCAATTTCAGCAGAATTAATAAAAGCAGGTGGGAGGCCAGTATTCGAATGACTCCACAAACTTTTCTGTTCAAACTGGAGAATAGAAGCCATTCCCCTGCAATATCGAGAGTCAATATTGTTTATTATTATTATTATTATTATTAGCCCCACGTCTTACTACCCATTCGGGTTATACGCAGTCAATATTGTTGCTGTGTCAATTTGGAGAAAGGGAGACAAAACAGAATCAGGGTTCCTACACAAAATCATGACATTTTTTCCAAAGCATTTCAAGAACTTTTCAAGGATTTTCTACACCTCCTCCAGGACTAACAAAAAGTACTCGTGGCAAAATACGTATTATTACATATTTTCTTTTATTTAAAGCTAGCTCCCAACTTCAATACACCTGCACCTTTCCATGCTGTTTATTATTACTATTTAATGTATTCCATGACACAACAAGTTATTCCAATAATTAAAACATTACATAAACTCACTTGCAAATTATCAATGGTGAAATGTGGGTTTCCCCTTTCACAGTGATCAATTAACGGCTGGGGCCTGGATGTTGTGTCTTCTAGAATTAAGTTAATTTATAAGTCTTTTGCAGATTAATCAGTTGGTTTAGAAAGTGAACGTTAAATACCCCTTCACTCACTGTTCATATTGTGCATTATAGTTTATGTTATGTAAATTACAAAACAAGAATAAGATTTTTTTAAATGACAATAATACAACCTAGTTTTATATTAATGAGCGATACAGAAGCTTGATAAAAAAATTAATGGGGTTAAAGGGATTCAGACACCTTACGAATCTCCTCGTATATCTTGGAAATTTCATTTAATGACTTACTCCTGATTCCTTCTGATTTATTGACCTGTGGGGGACAAAGGAATTTCCATGACAACCTAAGGAATTCCAGGAGAAGATATGGAAAAATGAGAAATTCCATAACATTTCCAGGCCTGGAAGAGATATTTTAAAATTTCTGGTTTTCCATAACGCGTAGGAACCCTAAGAATGAAATTTAATTAAAGGCTGTATATAGCCTAACAGGTACCCATATGTGGCGATAAAAAATTAAAAGCGTGTGTTTAATTTATTCCAACTGCTTACAAAGTGCTGTCAAATATAATCCTTTCCGAACTGACATTGTGCAGATGAGGTAATTGGCGAACATTGGATAACATTGGATCAGATTGTCAGGGTAAAACAAATCCTGCAGAAACATGATAATAAAATGGATATCAATCAAGCATCATCCATCAAAAGGGGAAAATTCCTCAGTCTTTTAATTGATTTACTAATCCTCAATAAGGTGACAATTGTGCTGGAAGGAAGCATGGGGTACCTAATGTGGGTGGGAAATAGAACTTAACTGATAGGTACATTTTAAATGGATAATGGTATCAAACAAGAAGATACCTTATCCCCTTAGTACTATTTAACTTTCACTTCAATATGAATTTAGGTCCTTGAAAGAAAACAGCGTCACAGTAAGATCAATTACTTACATTCAAATAATGAAACTTTCCTGGCTGACAATGTGGCGATAGTTGAAAGGAATGCAGAACTTTTGTTTAAAAACAATAAAGAGATGGTTTACAGGAATAAATATGGATACAACCAACTACTGTACCCTACAGCATGTTACAGCTCTATGTAAAAAACCACATTCCAAAGGAAGGGATTCTCTGAAATTAGCAACATGCATTTCGACAGAAAAAGTTTTGCCAATTTAAATTTAAATACTCGGATAATTAGATAGCAATAATCTTTTACATGGGTCAATGAATCAAATAGACCTAGGCAACCTAATTTTTAAAGTCTATGAAAATTCAATTAAAATAGGCCTTAAATTTTGGATAGCCAAAATTAATATGTTTAAGGAATAGTTATTACCATGCAAAGTCGTCATGTAGGGTTATTCTAATGCACACATTTTTAATGAATATGTAACCAACCAATCTAAATTTGTGTGTGTGTGTGTGTGTGTGTGTGTGTGATTTATGGAATAAATACCCTAGCAATGTTTATAAGACTTTTTTGTAAACAAATATTTTCTTTAAAGGTACAACATTTTTCTCTACTTGATACAAGACCCCTCGGTGGGTGGGTAGTTTACATAGCAATACTTACCTACCCAATTACTTTATCACTCTATACCACTAGGGAATCGAAATTTCAGTGCCCCGTTGGTATTAACACAAGTATATAATAAATAGTGGTGTCTCTTTGACACTGGTCATAATAGTGGAAAATAAATCAAATGCTGTGCACTTCAAATGGACAGAAACTATAACCTAACTCACCCTTTTCTTTGCTTTACGTTTCTGTTTACTTGTAGGGTCTATTTGATTTATCATCCATTTTACACCAAAATATGTAGCACCTGATACAAATGCTAAACGAACAATTAAATTTATAATTTCTGATCGAGAAAATAATTGAGAATCTCCCATACTAGAAAAAAATATTTTTTATTAAACGAGCCGAACTTAACGGGCCGAATTATTCGACATCAACATAACCGTTTAATCTGGTTATTTTAGGGTGTTGCGCAGAGTTGCAGCATAAGGTCTAAGTAACTAAATTTTTTTTGTTAGTTCAAAGAATGATCAGAAGAATGCGATGTCAATTAAATTGTTTGATTAGTTCAAGGAATGATCCAAAGAAAGCTCTGTTACTAAATTATTTAATTACGATAAAATATGCGACTTTAAAAAAAAGTATTTATCATCTAAAATAGCAACATTTTAGTTACGGGCCTTTTATTTAAGGCACTCGAGGATCTTTATTTTTAAGGCACCCCAGCGTCTAGTCCATAATTGTTGTCAAGTACACAAATGGTGACTTTTATAAATAAATAAATTCTTTTTCACACCATCTAGTTTTTATTAGGCCGTGTCATCCTTGTTATCATGATTTAAGGCTTTAAATAATGAGATGAATGAAATTATCATCTAAAATAACCACGTTTTAAGGGCAGTCCTTAAGCTAAAGGCGCTCCAGCGTCTAGTCCAGAATTTTTGCCACGTCCACAAATAGTGGGTTTTATTCATAAAAGAGTTCTCTTTCACCCCATATGATTATTGGTAACCCTTCGCTTCCTTGTTTTCGAGATATAAGGTCTTACATAGGGAAATGAGGGAAATAACCTTATGTTTAAGCCGCTCCAGCGTCTAGTCGTAAAGCCTATTTGTAAATCAAAGTAGGCATACAGTACGAAAATTCTATTTAATCGAAATAAAATTTTAAATATTGCAATTTTTAGCCAACTTTGGCCACCTTTTTCTAACTCATTAAATTTTTTAAAGACATTTCCAATTTTTATTAACACCCAACCAACCTAGAGTAGTTTTGGTTTTTTTTTTTATCTTATGTACAAAGAAATTGTGGTGCACTCATTTTAATTCAAACCTCCTTGTCCCATGTATTTAAATAGGGAGTAGCGACCGTAAAAACTATGTCACTGAAAAAAAAATTATATATATATATATATTGACTACCTCTTCTATATTTATCATTAACATAGGTCTTCAATACTATAAAGTTACCTTATGTAAGAACCTCTTATTATTTTATTTCCTGTATATACCTGCATGCATTGTTTATTTTTGTAGTAATGTTTATGCAACTTTTAACTTTTATTCTTATCTCAATGTACTTTCTTATACATTATTTGCTACTTTTATTATTATTTTTTTCTTATTTTTTATATGCTTATTTTTATTTATCTTAAAGTTATTGATAAAAGTTACTAATAAATATTATCACACATTTTTCAAAATTATCTTATCAGTAATATTGTACTGATACTGCTGTCTTTCATTGTTTTGTGTATTCATCTAAAAAATTCTTTTGATTTTGTTTAACTTTATTTCATGTTAAAATGTTCATAATGTTTTATTAATCTGTTAAAATTGAAATATGTAAAACTACAAATTCTGTAAAACCATAATCCTAGAAGTGAGCTATTGCTCTTTGGATCATGTAAGTAATTTATAGAATTAATAAATATATATATATATATATTTAATATAGGGAGGAAAATATATTTTTATATATTTCTACAGTAATAAATAAACTAAAAAAGTCACAATTTACTGTAAATATTGATTTCGTAAGGTAACTCAGAAAAACTATACTGTGACAGGGATTCGAGCCCTTGCCCTTTAACTTTTGATTGCCATTCTACAAAACCCCGAGATTGAGGCTCAGAACTCGGCATCACTCCTTGGAGAGTATATCGGTGACAGCTTGTCTTTTGTTTAGTAGCAGGCAACAAAGTTGGAAGGATTAGGAGGAGGGGGTGGCTGCCTGGATTAACTGTGGAATGTAAGAACACTCTGAAATGGTGGAAGTATAGGAGGAGTGAGAGGGGTCGGCGTGGCGACTGTCATAGCTACAGCAGCGAGCCTCTAGTGAGGTGATAATACAGAGTACTACTTGGAAGAGATTTGCAAAACCTTGAGATGTCCCTCTGAATCTAAATTTTTTGCTAATAGGTTCTTCATACAAAAGTAGACTTTATTGTTTCATTTATAATTGTTTATGTTATCAAACAAGTATTATAATAGTTTACCATACTTAAAACCAATTAATCAGGCCTAACTCTTGTCTACGCTTTACACTAAATGGTATTTATACTACGTATTTTAATTCAGAGAGGCTGTTCCCAAACTGTTGTAGTTTATATTTTCTCAACTTGCAGGATGTAGAGTTTTCGTTAACCTTCCGCCCCCTATTTTCCCTCCTTATCTCTTGAGAACAAGACTAAGCTCACGTTTAAGAGTAAACCAGTACTGCTAAGGCGGGGGTACCAGCCCACGGCTTGCATGGCACGAGTGGCACTCTTGAGGTTGATTCTTCTTTCTTCTTCGACACCCACACCAAACATTGATTAACATATCCTTTTCAAAGATATGTAAGGTCCTCACTAAGAAATGAAATGGCTTTTTATAACTTAAATTTTAACGTTTTCTTATAAAATACCAGTTGTAACTACTTCTAGTATTTTGTCTTACTGACACTATTATTACCAATAAAGAATACTAACATCAATGACCCAACAGTATAAGGCGTCACTCTCGTGTTAGACTGACCGGATGATGACGCGGAAAAAGGTATTAAATACCGGTCGGTTTTATTCAGGCTATTTTTACCTAATTGGTTTTTCACTCTCCTTCTACGCAAATGAGAGTGGATTACCTTTAAAAATTTTCCTTTCATACAAACCCCTTTAGAAAAATGATCATATATGCTTATAAACTGAACAGGTACTAAAAAAAAATCACTAAACATTATTATACAATGACGCAGAATTTTACTTTGGAAAATAGTATTAGATTATTTCTGAATTGTGTGTTCTGGACAAAGGCAAATTAATTCTTCCCAATGGAAGTGTTTTATGTATAGGGTTTTGTTTTACTGTTACAATTTATATTTTTTATCTATTACCTAAATAAAATAGATACAGCGCATAACCTTCATCATCACTCAGAGGTCAAACAAATATTACTTTTTTTAGTATACATTTTTATTCTATTTTTCTCGGTTTAGTGGGAGTAAAATAAGATTAAAGTAAATGTTTTGGGCTGAGACGGAAAATTTTCCTTTTTTTTCCGGGAAATTTTCCAAAACGGATAATTTTCAATTATTATTTAAATAAAATTATTCCAACAGATTAAATAAAAATAATAACAACATTGGGTAACAAAAAAAAATTGTCCCAAAAGCGAAAATAGGTGGATCTAATTGTATTTTTTTTGTGCTGAATTCGAATCTATTTTTAGAATTTTTCTATCACGTAAGAATTTTGAGTAATACCCATTTAAATTTTACAGTGTTATTTTTATTAAAATATAGATATAGTATAGGACTTATTTCACCTAAAAGGTAGAATTTTCTGCTGTATTTTGCCTCTTGAACATCCCTCTTAAGGGTCCAACCATAGTCAGCAAGCATATTTGGACTCCACTTACCCTGGTAACTTTTTCCCATTTCGGAAATGTTTTAATGAAACCGTTCACCATGCTCATTCCTGAATGCTCCAAGATTTTCTGGGAAGAAATCCAGGTGCGAATTTAAGAAATGTATTTTCAAATACATGTTGCTTCCCATGATCTTGTAAGAGTTTAGCAAATAATTCACTATTTCTTTGTAGTTGTCTTCCTTATGTTTCCCTAAAAAGTTCCGGAAAATACTCTTGAAAGAATTCCACGCAGCCTTTTCAACCTGGTTCAACTGACCTTCAACGCTCTCATCTTTAAACAATTCTCTTTTTGAGATCCTGCAAAGATCCCCTCTTTGATCTTCGGAAATTTTTGTCCTAAGTATTTAATCCAAGCTCACCTCGATTCATTGCTTTAACAAAGTTTTCATTAGACTTACCTTCCTATCTCCCTGAACACCCCTGTCACCTTCCCAGTTTCCTCGATCTCATCCTGACCACGAGGAGACCGTTTCTCTCCCCTCTGGTCACCCACCTGTCCCAATCGTCTGACCACAATCTTGTGACTTGCAATTTCTTCCGCTGCCCGTCGATTCTTCCACCAATTTCAATTATAGACGTGCGGACTGGCCTAGATTCCAGGATAGGCTAGCCCGCGCGGTTCTTTCCGCCGCACCCATCCCCGACGTCGGGGAGCTGGACTGCCAGGCCCATCTCTTCGCGTCAGCCCTCCTCTATTCCTGTGCGACGACCTCCTCTCTTGGGCCCTCCCCTACCCCCCAGTCATCCTGGATGAGATGCGGCTCCGCGACAGGGCTCGAGCCCTGTGGCAGTGGTCTCACCTCCTCAGAGCCAGGGAGGTCTATAGAGTCCTCCGTTCCCACTGCCGGCGACTACTCCGTCGATGGAGGGCGAAGACTCAGCGCAGGAGGCTCCAAGATCTAGATACCGGTACCGAGGATCTCTCCCTGTGGCACCACCTGAAGGGGATGCGTCAGAGGAGAGATCTAATCCCGGAGCTGCGCGTGACGGGCGGTTTGGCGTCCACCGCCTCGGACCGAGCAGAGGCCTTGGCGGTGGCGTTTGAGGCCAGTTTCGCGCGGCAGCCGGGTTCGCCGGTGAGAGATCCAGACCCTCCTTCTGTGGAGCTTCCTGAACGTCCTTTCCTTCACCCAGTCGAGGGACACCCTCCATATCCCGACCTTTGATTGGTCACCCCCCTCGAGTTGTCACGGGCCCTGGCGGGGTTGAAAACCTCGTCCGCCCCGGGGCTCGACCGGGTTTCCCCCCTCCTCCTCCTCCTCCGAATCCTCAACGCCACCCTGACGCTGCTCTACTTCCCAGACCATCTCTACTTCCCAGACCAGTGGAAGGCGGCTTACGTCATCCCTGTCCATTAGCCGGGTAAGCCGCGCCGCTTAGCCGGCATCATACAGGCTGATCTCCCTCCTCTCCTGTGTCGGCAAGGTGGAGGAGAGAATGATCCTGGCTAGATTAGAGGCCAGGCTGGAGGTGAAACCCCCCCCATGCCGGATCACCAATTCGGCTTTCGGAACGGCCTGTCAACGACCCACGCGGTCGCCTAGATTGTCAACCTGGTGACCGGCGCGTTCAACGCTGGGGCCCGGACGGACTTCGTGGTGTTGGACGTCAAAGGGGCCTTCGACAGCATCAGTCCCCGCGGGATTCTCACCGCTCTCGACGGGGCGGGAATTCCGCCGCTCATACTCCATCTCTTCAGTTCCTTCTTCGCCGACCACTCCTTCAGAGTGGGAGTCGAGAACACCCTTTCGTCCACCCAACCGATTCGGGCAGGGGTCCCCCAGGGCGCCTACCTCTCCCCGATCCTGTATTTGTTATTTGTGCGCGACATGCCCATCCCGCACGGTACGGCCCTCTTCCAGTTCGCGGACGACACCGCTATCCTGGCGCAGTCCTCTGACGCTAAGGTGGTCTGGGCCAAACTCACCTTCGCATTACGGGGGCTGTTGACCTACCTTCGAACCCGTTCACTCCCTATACAGTCCCAAAAGACGCAGGCTATTTTGTTCACGCGTCGAGGAACGGGCCGCTGCAGCCACTTCGTGTGGAGGGTGCCACGGTCAAGTGGTCATCGACAGTCCAGTGGCGACCCTGGACGCGAAATGCAGTTGGGACCCGCCCCTGCGTTCGGCAGTGGGTAGGGTCAAGGGCGTCATGGTGAAGCTGGCTCCTCTTTTGCGCCCGGTCAGTCCGCTGGAATACGGTCACAAGATCAGACTTTTTCTGCTCTGTGTGATGTCCATCCTTCTGTATTCCGCTCCCGTATTTTCCTATCTACCTAGATACAGGTACAATAATCTCCGTACTGTATACCACCGGTTCCTTCGTCTGATCCTCGGGGCGGCAGATAGCGGGGTATGCCGGCCTAAACGCCGCGATCAGTGACAGTGCGCGGGTTGCCCAGTGCTGCGGGGAAGGGCGGGCCCCCGCGGAAAAAATGACCAACCAGGTTGTATGTGTGTTGTGTGGGGGGACATAAATCCCCCCACTTAATGTGATCTCGTGTCCTAATTTGGGATGTACTAGAAAGAAAAAAACATTTATTTATTATGTCGTTATATATGTTCCTTTCGAGAACCCATAGGGGTTGGTGCAAGTTATTATTTCATTATGTTTTAAGTTTATGTATGTCAATAATAAAATTCACTTAAGAAAGCTGTATGGAGTGGAGGTAAATACACTTTTTTCGGATGGACAAGTGGTGTATTGACAACACTTATTTCCTGGTGTTAGTGAGTTATGCTTTGGCCACTGTTTCTAAGTGTAGTGAATTTGTCTGTGTCTGCTGTCCCACTCACAAAGAAAACAGCCCTACTTCGTGAAATACAAGCTAAAGAGCAATGAATTTCAAGTCACCACAGAGATTTCATTTCTATTCATCATGCTTGATTTTTTTCCAGAAGGAGTTTCATGCCCACATATGTTTCTTTCATATCGGCAGCATGAGCTAGTGGTACTGATGGAAACTTATTTCCATTGTGGAGAAGCACAGCTTTCAACCTAGCTTTAGAAGAATCATTAAATAAACGCCACTCCTCTGTTTTGTACTCATGACCAAGTGCTTCCATAACAGAATAAACAACATTACAAAAAACATGCCGATCTTCAAGGGAAAATAAAGTCACTATGCCTATCTCTAAAACACATACTTTTGTTTCTTTGTGAAGCAGATTCCATCCAGCCTTTCAATCTGGATTTTAAAAGTTCTTCTTGCCCTTTAGATAGATTCAAATCTCTGACAAGGTCATTGAGATCTCCTTCAGTAAGTAAATGTAGCTCAGAATATGAACAGAAAGTTTCAAATGTGGGTTCAAACATTACATCATCATCATCATCATCATCATCATCATTACCATGCTCTACATTCAACTCTTCTTCTTGTCTATCATCATTAAGTATGACATTTTCTGGAGGCTTTGGCACCAGTAGTTCTTCACTATGAGGCACAAGCCTCACGGAAGATGGTAAATCAGGGTATATCACTGTGTGTTTTGATTTAGAATTTATGGCTAAATTGTTTATGAGACAAAAGTATCAATCTGTAGTGTGATCTTATGGTTCCCACCAATCATTGGAACATCAAAATTCATGTACCGAGAACCCTTTGACCAACTCGTGAGGAGTCTGACACTAACGACACAAAAAAAATGAGGGGCCCAATTTTAACTTGGTCACCAATATTGCAACCAAAATAAAGCTTAAAGGACTTTTTAATGAGCGGAGTAAAACTACGTTTGCTATTTTTAAATATTACCTCACCAAAAATGTAGCAAAAATAGTCAGTATAGTTAACACAATTTCTAGGCATTGTACTACTTGGTGTTTTAAACACTCTAAAATATATACTAAGCTACATAAACACTATAAAAACATATACACTGAAATGCATTAATAGCAACTTAATGACAGAGAAACACACAGCTTTAGATGTTCACAGAACGAACTCTGACCACCAACTGGCCAGGAGTGCTGACTGAGACAGTAAGCAAGCAAACGTCTGATTCATCATATCCAAGTGTATGCCAGATGTCACATTACTCATTAGCACGGCCTTGAACAGCATAAGGTTGAAAAGAAGAGAAGTTTGAAGGTTTTTTCACAAAGCAGGGAGTCTGTTATGCCAACTTAACTGTGATTGCTAGCCACTTCACTGGAGAAAGAGAGTTTACTTACACACTGTATAATTTTAAAGAGGGTGTGTGTGTATGATATTTGAACACACACGCACGCATATACAAGGACACAAACATATTTGGGTTGTGATATTCCTCCTGCCCACAATTTATAAGCAAAGGGTGTCCAGATGAATGTATACACTCAATCGAGTTGTCATTTTCACCTTCATAAAATTAAAGTAAATAGTTAAACAAAACCTAACAAAGTAGGCATGTCTTTACTCGCAACACCATACTTTAAAATTAGCAGGATCAATCTTGCTCAAAGTATTTAGAGATTTGAAAAAATAAATAAATGGTACAGTGCACCGTACAGACATTCCCTTGTGGGTTACTTACGACAATTTTATGAAAATTTGATTCCTAATTGTGATATACAATGGAAGTAAACCAACTCTTGGCTTAGTTACTATGAGAAAGTATGTAAGATTGGGTCGTACTATTCATTTTAATTTACGTGAAAATATTTATAAAGTGATAGTTTTCCATTAATTTATCACAATACAAATACGGTTTAAAATGTTTCCAAGGAAAAACAAAATATTCAGTTATTTTAGTATATATAATATATTTCTAATAATTTATAAATGACAGCCTATTAATATAGAAAATGTGTTTCCTCAAATTGAATGCCATACAGAACTTCTCTGTTATTCCTTGGGTATTATATAAGTCAGTGGCACACCCAAGAGAGGAAAAACTGGGAATTGGTCTCCCCCCAAGACTCAATACAATTTTAGTAAATACATTCATTATGTGATTGTTAAAATAAATAGCATTAAATATATTTCGAGTGCATACGCTACCTTTTAAAACCAGCTTTAGGATTTATATTTCAAAAGAGATAATTGCTATACACATTAAAATATCCCCTGAATTTCCTATTGAAAAAAAGCAAATTTATACTAGATTCGATATATTGTATGCAAGGCCAAAGCCAAGTAAATATTGAATTAAAACGACCTTATTTACTGTTTAAAAATAACCAAATAAATACAAGGAATGATCTATATCTAGTAGTATTGTGATTGTAAAAAAAAAAATCAAACTTAAGATTTTGATAAATGTCAATGTCTCATGACCCTCTGAAACAAAAAAATAGTTTTAGCAATGCCGTTTGTCTGTCCGTCACTTTTCCCTTAGTACCCCTTTTATACATTTAAACCTTTTTGTAAACTTATTACATAATCTTTAAAAGTCAATTTGATTTGGTTTTTACCCTTTTTAATATTACCCTAAAATATTCTCCTGGGTAAAGCTGTACTTCATGC
>CABFOV010001712.1:94472-106575 GCA_902141375.1 Timema poppense | reverse complement strand
TACAGAAATTGTGAGACTTCCTAAACCAGGTTAATAACGGCTATTCTATGTGGATATAATGCATTATTTAAAACAATATTCAGTCATTTTCTGGCTAAACTGATAACAACATAATTATATTTTCTTAAAATCCAAGGAGAAGTTATGGGAGATATTTAAACTTGAAATCCAAAGAAAAATCTTAGAACTTTGGTAAATTTAAGAGCATTGAAGGAGGTATTTTGCCCACAGGGCTTCTGGTAAGTTATTTACTATTAAATAAAATGTTCGTTATGGTTATTAATACTTTATAGTGATGACTAAGAAATACTAATTCTACACAATCTATCTTAGCTGATTTTTCTCCTCACACTCTTTTATTATAATCACTGCACCATTCCTTGATTTGAAAACTGATGTTCCAATAAAGAGAATCCTGCACACAACATCGTTTCTCCCCTAACTTTAACTTCTCAAATATATGCAGAAAGAATCAGCGGGTGGCCAATAAGAATGCAAATGTAGGTGGGACCAAAAGGGAGAGGAAATGTTATGTATTATTGTAGGGGGTAATGAAGGAGAAGATTAATAGACCAGAGTTTGATATGAAGGGAAAATATACTGCTCGGTAGTGAACTATTTTATCGAACCTACAGTTAGTAGGCCTACAATTTAAATTTATTATAACTTTTATAACAACAGTATATAATAATTGTAATAGACAGATTATTGAGATAAAATAAATAGTGCGAAAAAATCGTACAATCTTTTTCATATAGTTTAGTAAAGTTTAAAATTCATAAAAATATATACTTTAAATAAAAAATTGTAAGTTTACTACCAAAATATTCAGGTAAAAGAAAATAATCCAATAAATTATAAACTTTTGAGTTTATAATTCAAACTGACCAAATATTGGTTCATTATCAGAAAAGTAACTTTCTTAGACCCAGCAATTGAGACTTGTAACGTTACAAAAGATTACATCCATTCGTGTATCGTGGTTGGTTGTAGATTTATTATTCTTTATCCCAGGCGTCTCACTCCATTTCTTCATGAAGTCAACAAGGAAACCATTCTGGTTGTTAGTTTTATTAAAGTTAAAATCAACCAAAAACATCACCTTGATAATCTTGATATGTGAATTAAAAATTAAATATTTATAAATTCAGTCATCTCGTAACTATTATTAAATTAATGTTTACATGTAAAACCAATATACGATTATTTATATTAGGAAGAAACGTACTAAGTAGACTACCCATTTTGAACCACATCGCTGGAGACATTTCTTAAATATTATAAATATTTGAAAAATTAGTCATAAATAAACTAACCTTAAAAACAATTGCCCCAAAAACAAAATGTATACATTGTTAATTTTCATAACAAACATTCCCAAGATACCCATTTAGAACGAAATCTTTAATTTAATTTTTTTTTTTAATTTTTTTTTTTTTAGAAACAGTCATTAGTAAGCTACACTTCATCGAATTTTTGCCCAAAAATGAATGATAGATTGGTAATATAAACAAGTCTAAAATGTGAATTTCAATAAAAATTGTTAGAGCTATTGCCAAAAATTTATAAATTTAAAATATAACTCATCAGTAAACTACCCTTAATTTGAGGTTTAGAGTCAAAATCAAAAAACATTTCATGACATATATCCCTATGCAATATAAATATCAAGTTTGAGCAAAATCCATCTAACCGTTTTGGATCCGTGGTCTGGGACAAACGGACAGACAGGT
The DNA here is from genome assembly GCA_902141375.1 of Timema poppense. NCBI lineage: Eukaryota > Metazoa > Arthropoda > Insecta > Phasmatodea > Timematidae > Timema > Timema poppense. The sequence continues at coordinate 104,842 of CABFOV010001712.1, read as the reverse complement.
AGAATTGTAAAATACACTCTATTGGTCACGGGTTCAAATAAAACGTAAAGATTCATTATAAAATCAATATATAATTTTTTCACTTCTACAATACTTTCTCTTGATATGATAAAGTAAAAGGGGTAATCACTTAAATATTAGATTAAGTGACAATAGTTATTCAACTACACACACACACGATTAAAAGGGATGGATCAGTTTAGTTCTTCGTCAACTTCTTTACTTAAGAACGGAGACTGGGTTAGTCCCTGCTTGCGTAGTATCGATGTTTCAGATTCCACAGTGGTGATCATTTATAAATAGCTCTATATCAAACATTGCTGAGTACCGTACTCTACCGAGTGTCAATCTCCAGACGGGCGAGAAACACTGGGTGGTTTGCAAGAAAGTTAGTGAAAATGCTAGTGGAGGAGTGATATCGTGGCTCTGAGCACCTTACTGACGAGGACAGGGAGATCGAGGTTAGAATCGTGGTTGGGCGAACCGGGGATGGTTTTTCCAAAATAGTTTTCCATTATCCCTCAACACAAATGCGGGTTCACTTCCTTCAAAATTCAAACTTCCTAATTCCTTACCCATTGGCATAGTTAGTACTAAAGCGTATAACCCGAACGGGTAGTAAGACGCGGTGCTAAATAACATCACAAGGACATAAATAAAGTTGACCAAGGGTAGCCATAATACTGTAATGCTCTCAGCTTAGTTTATTTATTATCTCTATAAACACATTTAATAGTTATGTCACAGCCAGGAAATCATCAAGATGAAGAATGTCAGTGAACTAATTGCGAATGCAGCTGTGAATACGCCATTACTGTAAGTAGGGTAGTTCTGATTTAACTCTCTTCTGTAAAATATGTATACGATGTTAACGACCAACTGGCCCTTCTTGAAGGACTTAACTACTCACTGATTGGCCAAGAGAGGTGATTAAGGAGGAGTAGAGCCTTTCAGAAAGATGGGTATTATGAGGAAATGCTCCCAAGTTGACTAGAAACTAGGATGGAAGATCCATAGGTGGGGAACAGCCAACAAGCAGGAGAGGGACATGGTTTGCTAAGCTTGAGTCACAGACAAGGTACACACCAGACATTCAGCCTTACTAAAGTTTCGATGTGTTCTTTGAGCAAGGTTGAGTCTTTGGGCACAGGGGAGTTCTAGTTGCAGTCCTCGGTGAGAACGGCACATCCAAGTGAAACAACTAACTCTTAAATAGTTCGTTGAGAAGAGTAGGCTTTCTGAACACAGTATAGTTTAGCTACTAGCAACCCTCCCGCNCCCCCGACCCACACCCTCATCACCATTCAATGAAAAAACCTATCCAGACAAGTAACTATTGGAAGGTATTTGGAGATTTTTTTACAACCAGACAATTTGCAAACATTCACTTGAACAAAAAGTAACCTTTGTATTCTATGTTTTCTGTGTAACTTACAGTCTGAGTTGAATAGTTTTTAAAACGTCTGCTTGATAGCGATATTGTCACTGGAGACCGCACCTAGTTAATGATCCAGCTGTTGAAGGATTCAAGCTCTCCCAATGAGTGCAGCCATTTTATCCTGGAGGTTGTGTATCTGGGGTGTAAATTTTCTGTGTCCCGGGTACATCATACATGAGTTCATGTTACGACTACAATGTGGGCGATAGACTGTACAGTGTACGGTGTGGTCTTCGCAAGTTCTAAGCATTATAATTAGCGTTAGCATCGTCACAACAGGACGATCTATTCACGTGGGTAACGAACTCAGCGACGTGAGATTTAAGAACATATTACTTAAATGATGCTCCTAGTGTTTCCCTAGGTCCCTATTTCTCAGAGCAACTCTTAAATTGGTGAATATTCTACTATAAATAGTTTAGCTCTACCATAAACATCATATTTGATGTAATTGTCTGTACATTTTCACAACCTTCAGTAAAACAACCAATCTTTCTTCCTATTATGTGATCATTGTAAAACTCCCACCTCTCCCTACAACCATTCTGACCAACAACGAATACATACGTTGATTTAGTCTATTATACAAATTGTTGTCAAGATTTAAGTTCACTGAGTAGCCGGATGATGAACTTTGAAATAATTCATGTTACAGATAAACAAAGGAACATATTAGCTACCAAATGGTTTTAAATTAGATTGTATGCTGAAGTGAAATTCATAACATAGAACCGAAATGTGAAAGTGGTGTCTTTGATTCACTTAAAAACCCGTTAAATACGAGAGTTTATAAAAGGCTGCGTTCTCTTCACAAATTAAGATCGCAAACCAGACGAAATGAAGGCTGTTGTTGAAATCAAACAAATCATCTTCAATTGTGTTAGTCTGTTTATAAAAACACATAATTTATTTTGATATGGATAGTTGTAAGCAGATACTAGTGTAAATATTAAAATTTTAATTTATTATTTCATACACTATAATATATCTAGTAGCCACAACCATAAAACAATAAACATAATTGTTTTATTAATGTATTTTGTTATTCAAATCAGTAACAAAAAAAAAAAGCCAGCTATGCAGTAATCTTTAGTTAACTTTTATTAGAAGAGTTTATTAACCCTTTTTATGGATAGTTGAGTATTACTTAGAAAATAATAATTGTTTCCACATAGGATAATTATTAAATTTAATTCAACGTTTGCAATAAAAAAATTCTGATAGCCATCAGTAACTCCCTTTTCCTCCACCCCTTAGTGCTAAATGAACTGTATAACGCAATAAACGAGAAAATCAACAATTTGTTAAAGACTTACATGAATACCAAACTGAAATAACGCAAATATCTGTGTAGGACCAGCGGCCAAAACTTAATGTTGTATTTTATTTAGTACTCTCAACATAAAGACATTTACCACAATTTTTGTTGGTTGAGGATGGATTGAGAGAATTATTTTGGAGGAATTAAACCCACATCGGCGTGAAGAAGAGATGCGTATTTCACAGTTAAAAGTCACATTGAGAGTACTAACCATAATTCACCCAACCATGATTCGAACTCTAACCTCTGAGTTACAAAAAATCTATTATATTTAGATCTTGTTAACTTAGGTCGGTCGATTACTGGTTAGAGTTTTAATTTCTAAATTTATTAAATCATGGCGTCCTTTATCTAAGTGATGAATTCAAGTGCGAAGTACTGGTTAATGTGAATTTTTCGGAGTTGTCAGTTTGTTATTATGCCGATAAAATCAGTCGGTTTAAAAGTGCAGGTTAAACACTGGCAATATACGAGTATACCATGGCGAACCTCCCTTCCCCCTACATCCCTTGTATCTTGAAAGGTATTGACATGGTGTAGATGTATGGCGGAGTTGTCCAATTTGGCAGAGGCTGGTCGCCTCTCCTCTTTATCCCCCTATCTCCTCCACCATTCCTTAACTTGGCTAGCTCTTAGCTCCCTGTTCGTCGTCCCCTAAAAGAAGATATTCTCTGTCAAGATCCTCATGATCTCCCTTGGGCATCCTCTCTCTCTCTCTCTCTCTCTCTCACACACACACACACACACACACAAACAGTCGATATGAGATGTCATTATCTTCCTTCTATTTTGTAAAGGGTATTTATCCTCCTTTTAAAAGGAAAAAGTTTTATATAAACACAACATAAAAATCAAGCTTAGGCTAGCAAACACGAAGCTAAAAAACAACCCCCGGCTGCCTTGCAAGACAGAATGTTTCTGCATCGCGTGATGTGGATAAGCTCTAAACTTATATAAAATTATTTTAGAGACTGATCATGATTGAACCAGAACTTCCAGAATTCTACTCATTCCCTCTACTCATTAAGCCTCTTATAATTTACCATTTGGTCGTAAAACGGTCTAAATTTTGTGAAATTATAAGGGCCACCTACCCAAAACTACAAAATGGAGGTGAGGTATAGCAAAATTTTCCGATGAGATGAAGAATCCAATATTTTAAGTTTTACCAACTCACTTTCAACGACGTTTCACGTTAAATGTCACATTCCTGAGAACAGAGAAAACCCTAAGAGACATAGATCCAGCCTTCCTCAAACAATTAAAGTAAACTTTAACAGGACCGCAACAAAAATGTTCCAAGATAATTAAGGGTTGGTTTAGTGAATTTAGGAAATCAGAAATACTAATCCCGATAGAAATACAGAATTGTGAAGATACTTAACTTCAAGTATGTGGCGTCTCTAAGGCGGGTATTTAGGAAACCCGAGAAAAGGGCAGTGTCAATACAGTTTCATTATCAACATATTCTTTTGTCCAAAATAAAATAATATTCCTCCAATATATACACATTAATTTTCTTCACATGGTTATATTAACATATATTGAATATCCGTCCAGGGTTTCTCGTAATTTAGTGACAACTTTTTATCTTCATTTAAAAAGTTTGTATCTGTGTTCTTGAAAGACATTAAACAATTGTTTATATAATCACGTGAATAAAAGTAAGATCTAAGTTTGAACTGAAGCAATGTTTTTTTATATTTTGACAAATAAAAAGTTTTGCTAAGAAATTAAAAAAACTTACCTCTTCTCTCGTCCCCTACATTCTCACCTTAAGGAATCTCACTTGAGATAATATTCTTTTTTTAGCTTAATTTAAGTTTAATATTAAACAATGAACAAGGTTTTCTTGCTGCGAGTTTTGAATGATTGATAATAATCTCTACGAAGAATAAATACCAAGCACCATACGCATTAATTTTTTATTATTACTCAGTTATTATTTTATAAATTAGCTCTTCAAACTGTTCTAAGGTGTAATATCTGAATTTAAAATGTAATTTCAAAATAACCCTAATATAGAGCACAATAAATATTTTCCCCAACTCAAGGGTTGTGAGCTTAGCTCATACTAAAGAACAAGAGGCTAGGTCATGATCTGCTTCACCAATTTCATATTTTCCTCGTATTTAATTGAAATATTCCATTCACGTGGATAAAGATTGATTTTTTTCACGCACCCTTTAAATTATTATATTCCTTAAAATGTCTAAACTTTATTAAGTCTATCTTCTGAAAATTGACACCTGGACACGGGAATCGAGCCCGGGACCATAGGCTTGGTACGCAAGTGCTTTAACCACTGAGCTATCCAGGAATCAATCCGTTCCCAGGGTCATTCTTCACTCATATTTTAAGGCAGAGTCTATGATGGACGTGCGGAAATCGTCGGCTACAAATATATGATTTTATTAATATCACGAGCTATCAGATAACACAGCCATCTTCGACTCGGGAGTTGGCTTATTGCTACCACTTGTACAATTATTGTAATTGTAAGGGATTGAATATTTAAGGATCAAATGGCCGAAGCTATTATTTATGCTCTTTAGTGAGGGATTAACCATCTAATTGTACAAATGGCAGCAATAAATAATCCAACTACTGAGTCGAAGGTGGTTGCGTTATCTGAGCGCTCGTGATCTTAATAAAATCACACATTTGTAGCCGACGATTTCCGCACGTCCATCTATAGACTCTGCCTTAAAATATGAGTGAAGAATGACCCTGGGAACGGATTGATTCCTGGATAGCTCAGTGGTTAAAGCACTTGAGTACCAGACCTAAGGTCTCGGGTTCGATTCCCATGTCCAGGTGTCATTTTTCAATTTTCAGAATATATCTAGATGGAGAATTCATCACTAAAAAGCCTAAATATAGCTACGGCTATTTGATTCTTTATAAAGTTTGTTGGTAAAGAGTACAAATGTAAACTAACCTCTGGTAGAATTAGGTGTGTACCTGCAGCATTAATATTGACCAGATAGGTTAGGGTTGAACACCCGAACAGGTTCAATGAAGAAATGGCTAGATAGTGGGAGATGGTTGAAAGTCGAGAGGAAATTTAAAATTAAATTTTATAATTTGGCACTTTGATTGCTCCAAATGAATCAATTAGACATTTTATGTCACTCTTTCACGTGGTGCTAAGAGGTTTATAATATATTTATGGTTTTCTCCACACCAATAACTGCGAGGAAAATTACCTCAATCTCGTCTTCTCGTTGTTTATGGTGACAAGGTGATACAAGTTTGAATCCTAGTTTGGTACACCGAGTTTTTATCTAAGAAATAAGTGTCACCAGTCTAATTCCACAACATTCTGTTACACATACGCTATATTCCTACTCTATTGGACTACATATACAGATAGTATATATGGGTAGTAAGAAGGGGACCACAAAAGAATATGGTTATGATAGATCGTTCTTGTCCTCAGCGGTGCTAATTCTTAGTCGATATGTTTGGTATCTTGTTTGGTGGCTGAATGACAAAATGATGAGTTCTTCCCTGATGTTACGAGATAATTTTGCTGAGCTAGGTTTTTTTTCCCCCTTCGCCCCCTTCCACTCTACGAAAAAAAAAGTAACTTTCTCAGTGATGTAGCGAAACAACTTGCTGATAATGACTTTTTCATGTCCGTTTGTGGCAGTTTTCTTTCCCATTCTGTTANNNNCCCCCCCACCCTATTTTCACATCCCCACGCTTTTCCATTTCCTCTTCAGACAATCCGACAGTCTCCCTTGATAGTTTTATCAAAAGGTCCTAATACAATTCCTTTTCTCCCCCATCATATCTTTTGTTTGTTTTATTAGCAAGAGTAGCCACCAGACTTCCTTTGGAACCTTCTAGTGCAGCTCTTTCCACGTTCTGCCTTCACATTTGTATGTGTTTATTTATTTTTTATTGGGAGTTTATTTTGTGTGTTACATTTGTGTGTCGCATTTAAAATTCATCAATTATTTTAACACTTATGTTCTTAATAAATAAATCTCTAATGATGTTATATTTATTTAATATAAAGTAAACTAATATTTTATTTTTGTCTATCACAAAAGTCGAGCCAAATTATCAAAATAATTGTTTGTTGTACATTTGTCTTAGTTAGTGAACACAATACCATACTTATTCCCTAACACACAGGTTTAAAAATAAAATATGACATCAATAATTGAAATTAAATATTTGGACAAATTTATACTTTAATATAAACGTAGTAAAACTAAAAATTGTCTTCAAAGTGTGTAAAATACATTCAAAATTAATGTTAATATCGTACCCATAATTCACTAAAATACAACTATAAAATAAAATATATTCTGAGTTTTAAAACACAAAAACTGACTTAGTAGCTTAATGGACTCTCATATATACCTTAGGCCCTTCCAAGGATGATACAAATATCTTGTTTAGGCCCCTTTATCTATCTGCACATTTTGGCCCAATTGGCATTCACACTATAAAATCCATGCTAGATTCATGGCAACGTCTAAAATAGCACAATTGGTGAAGCAGTGATTTAATATTTCACACATATGAATAATAATAATAATTACTATTATTATTATTAGCACCACGCCTTACTACCCATTCGGGATATACGCACGAATAATAATAATGGTAGGAAAACTCAGTGTTTCTTATAGAATCAAGTTACTTGGTGATATTTTCACTATCTAGATGGTTCAGAAAATATATGTAAAATTCCTCTATTGAAGAAAAGAGGATAGTGTTCTACTTGAAAGAATGGTTGTGACTTGTGATTAATATATATTTTATTTGTTGGTGTAATAAATGCAATATTATTCCTATAAGTCAGACCCATATGACCCACACTGACGGACATGTGTACCAAAGTGTCAGTACCATCTAGTATGGTTTGATGGTGATCGAGAGGTCAGGCTTCAAATACTCATCGAGTGTGTTGATTTTTCATAAATAGTTTATTATTCTTCTTCAAATAAATATGGGTACGTATCCTCTAGCTTATGCCTTCCCATTTTATTCATTTTAGTGCAATTTTGTGGTTATTCAGGATGGGTAGTAAGACGTGTAACAAAGTCTTATAGCCTCATGAGAGGGTTGATGGAGGAAGAAGTTGGGGATTAACTGCAAGGTAACGAAGCTCTGTTTTATTTCTCCACGCCGACAATCGACTCATATCTCCCCCTTAACCCCGTACCCCAATATCATCGACTCTTCATCGTCATACCCATAGCTGCTAACCAAAGATTATTCCAGCAAGGGATTTAAACCCTCTTCAAACCCTCTAGAAACCCTGACAAACGCTCTATCATCTAATGAGTAGCTCTGATACCGAATCTTAACGCTAACTAGTCCCAACTAGAGCTAAATATGATGACACGTGTTACAAAATATAACTGATAAGAATATTACAACCATATTTTTTTTTTCTCGTTATATTTGGGAACAACCACTTTAAAATAACTGATGGTAGCCAGAGAAGATAGTTATCATTTAAATGGAACATAAACACCTTAAATTTATCTTTTTATATTCGTGTTATAGACTGTGTGAGTAAATTAAACTTTTTACATTAAAAGTATATATATATATATATATATGAATTATAGCTAATTATTATCAGTAGACGGTTTTTTGTTCCGTATTATCCTATTTGATTTGCTATACAAATAAAATGGAGCATTGTGTTTAACATCATTTAATAACTGATTATCTCCGTTCCAAGTAGACTGTTGAGTTTATACTTCACAACAGTATATCATTTATTACATCATTGGTAGACACATAATAATGGAGTGAAATAAATAACACATAATAATTACTAACTAGGTATTTCTTGTGAGAAATTGTGTGTTTATAAAGTCTGGTCTAAATCCTTTAAATAAACACAACGAGGCAGAAAAGGGGATCAATTTAGTTGTTCTAATATATTTAAAAATCATAAAATAGCTAAGAACAATAAAATCATAAATATTCAGTTGATTACAAAATTCTAAGTTATTTGGATTTTCATACAAATGTAATAGGATTATTGATTTTGAATGAATTTATATTAATTTGTTTGAGCACTACGTGCTATTAGCAGCTTGAGATATCCACATATGTACAGGACATTATAGGGGTAGGTACGAGTAGCATAACATTGCGAGGTAATGCACTCACATTTGTGGTAAGGAAGAGTGGAACATTATTTAGGGGGAAACACCCTAAGTTGACCTGACCGGGATTCGATCCCCAACTTCCTCAACATAGAACTGACATATTTATCTGCCTGACCATCTGTGTGATCTATAATCAAGTTAAACATGTTGATATTTTCCCATTTACCAATAGTATTAATATTACTAATACCTGTTAACTGAGTATTTATATTAAAATATAGAGAACTCGTGTAAAATTAAACTAATGGAAAACTTTTAATATGATTTGTTTACAACAAAGTCTGACTAAAATCAACTATTTCTTGAATACATCTTTATAATCGCCATCGATGCATATTGAGGTATATTTAGGGATGATCTTATCCAGATTGAACGGACTGTACATGACGTGTGGCAAACAAAGAAAGGGTGAAGGGGGTGGTTTCAGAAAATGGAAAAGGGTTGGAAGAAAAGGCCTGGTTGTTGACTAGAAGGGGGTTAGGTGAGATTTAGACGGAAATGAGTTTTCTGCACGCGTCTCTCTGTATGTCACTGTATTATGGGGTAGATTTGAATGTCTATCTCTACATGTATGTGTGTGTATGTCAATGCAAGTTTGTATGAAAACGTAACAATTGTCTTCCTTTTCAAATCTCCCTAAAGGCGTTCTGACAAACTTAAGAGGGGAAAAAACAATGAAGGGTGCAAATGAGTTCCCGTGCTGATTTTCTTAGTGATTATTTTTAAAACATTTGAGATTAATTAGATTTTAAATTAAAAAATATACTAGTAATTTCTTTCCTGGTATTCAATTTGAACTAATAGCATTTTGGATCGGTTTTAAAATATTTATTTTCCAATATCTTTCTAAAACAAACTGTGAAATGGTTCCTAATATTCATCCTCACCATTCATTTTAAATTACATTACATTTTATTTTCCTTTTTCATACATAACATCAATAATATATTTAAAACAGTATCTTTATATGGATAGAAATTTGTAAATCTGTTGGTATGCACACGATAGAAATAAAAAGATGAAATGTAATTTTGCTATATTATTATAGCGCCATTTATTTGTGTTTAGACAGTTTTATTTTTTGAAATTTAGTTTTTATTTTATACTCTCCACGGGTGGGTAGCATTTAAACATTAATTTGTAAAATAACAAAACTCAAACTTAAAAAAAAAAATTGAAGCCAGTCGCAATACCGATTAAATAAATAAAAATGTCAACAGAATTGCATACCATTTGCGCCTCCCCCCCATCACAATTGTTTCCTGGGCATTCCTTCCCCCCCTTCCCCCAACAAGACCACGTTGGACCCGATGTTTTTATGACTAGGTGTAGAGGGAAAAGTAATTTAGTGCAATGTGTTTGTGCCCACACAGAGTGAGTGCAGTTTCACGCCCCTAGGACGCACACGTCCGTCCATGGCTGGGGTGTAAGGGGGTGGGTGAGGGAGTAGACAGACCCATCA
>CABFOV010001712.1:75870-92896 GCA_902141375.1 Timema poppense | reverse complement strand
ACTTACGCTAATGTGTAATGGTAGGGTGATTGTGAGATGAAATGGAGGACCTACAGTTTAACGTGGAATCCGAACCACGGAAGGTGCTAAATCGTTTTACCTCTCCCCTACACGTGATAGCTCTTAAAATATACTCTCTTCCACAACATTACGCCATAATCATTAGTTAAACTTTGATAGGGCACATGGAGAACAAGACGTGGAGCACAAAATGATGAATTAAATTTTCCTAGTAAGGAACTATTAGAAAATGCAAACATAAATATTTGTGGTAAACAGTGATTATTTTTGGATATATTTCTAGTATTATTTTATAGGTATTGATAGTATCTATCAAAAGTGACAGCTATAGAACATATGATTTGATGTATGAACAAATGAAAGTAAATTCCCTGAAAAGTGAATTTTACGAGTATGGTGTATGAATTTATATATTGTACGGGACTATGATAGACGTACGTTTTGGAATGTGTAAGCTAGTTCTACATATCTTACTTAAAATCCTTACTCATGCTTAGATATAACAGGACATTTTATAAATTTCCTGAAGTGTTCAAATAAGCAAAAATTTGAGATTTGATGGATATAGTAATATATATTTAATATTTAGCACCGCGTCTTACTACCCGTTAGGGTTATACGCTTTAAGTACTAATTACGCTAGTGGTTTAGGAAATGGGATGGTTGAATTAGAGGAAGTGAACGCGCATTTGCGTGGAGGGAGAGTGGAAAACCATTTAGGAAAAACCACCCCCAGTTCACCCGACCGAGATTCGAACCTCGATCTCCCCATCCTCAGCAGTCAAGCTCAACACAATAGGCGTGTTAGCCAACTACGCCACTGAGGCGGGTGATATAGTAATAGTTTCATCAAATTTAGTAAGGGTCTTTACAAATAGAACGCATTTTCTCACCCACTTTTGTGTGTACGTTGAGTATGTCGTCAAGCTCTTCTGACATGGTTGGCAAGTAGTGAGTAAGTCAGAGTTTGAATCCCTTCTTATGTAATAAAAGGATTTTTTTGTTCCAAATGGTTTCCAAATCTACCTTCATGAAAATGCGGCCACGTTCCTATTAATTCCATCTTTCTCATCCATACCCCATTAGTGTAATTAAATGTTGACGTGTGAGGAAACGTGGTGGGGAAATAAAACACTTTGTGTCAGTATCATTTGTGTGTTCTCGACGAAAACCTGAGCAGTCACGCGATTATTGCCGATATTTACCGACCTCTCACGAAGCGAACTGACTTGAATATGTGGCTCTTGAGTGGTCTGTATACAGTCCTAAGTTTATAAGTGGACCATGTGATAAAGGAGAAAAAGGGCTTTTGTAACTAAAACACTTCAAATAAAGTTTCAAACTGAATGGAGATATTGTCACACTACTGTATTTCTTATCAAAATGGAATTTCTAAAATTACAAACAAGAAAATAATCCATAATTACTTGTTGTAGAATGTTTTATTTTGATCTTACTAAAATATTACTTTATTTGTCTGAGTAAGGATAAATCTACATTTTTTCTATCATTAACCTTGAATCTCAAATATGGAACACATCCCTTGTTTTATTATTATGTTTTTAGCATCGTCTCTTACTACCCATTCGGGTCATGTGCCTATGTATTGTGTTAGAGATTATGGAGGTTTAATTGGGAGGAAGTGAACCCACAATTGCATGGAAGGAGAGTATAAAACCATTTAGGAAAAATACCCCTCAATGCACCCAACCACGGCGTACTTCGATCTTCTCGTCTTCGGCAGTCCAGTCTATTGCGAGGGTAGGGCCTTAGATCATGCTGCCACCGATGTGAGTAAATACTTTTCTTAAAAGTCTTTGAAAATAAGCTAATTCTCTATTTTGATTCTTTTTTTTTTTAGTTGTAGAACTTAAAAATTAGGATTTTAAATTTTATAGTAATATGTTGATAGACCACTTACCAAAACTCAACTTTGCTGTGAACGATAATTTAACTTTCTCGTTCCCTTTGTATACGGTATATTTATTTTGCTGTATATATTGATTAAATTTTCGAAGTAACATTTTATAGGCATTGATACGATCCATAAAAAGTGACACTTAACTAGACGTATGGACACATAAAAGTATATATTTAATAACGCTTACAAGTGTCAATTACAGATCCCTCCCCCAACTGTAAGTACTGACACTCTAATATTCTTAAATAAATGGGATGAAACATATATAACATACGTTCTAAAATAGTCTATTATAGTTTGGAGTCAAATTTCTAAAGATTTATTTCTAATAAACTATTCCTTAGTAAGTTTTGTTTTAATTCATTTTGACAAACATATGAAACATTCTATTGATAGAAATTTTGAACCAAGTTTGTTTAAGCATTTTTAGAAACCATTAAAATTTCGAAAATAAGTCATCAGTAGGCCTACATTACACTTAAACTATTTTTTTTTTAGAAAAACATACATAACTTATAATTTATAGCTTAAAACAGTTAACAGATATCCATTTTTAAACCAAGTAAGTTGAAAAATTTTCCAAAGATGTAAAATATTCAAAAATCAGCTGCCAGATAGTCACTCTTAAATTTATGTTTCTCTGAAAAGCAAGCATATTGTGTTATTTATCACGTAATTGATTCTCTAAATATCCATTTTGAGTAAGATATTAAATGTAATTTTTAAAATGATTCATAAGCTAGTCATGAGTAAACTAACCTTAATTTTAGTTTTAAACTCAAAATCATAACTATTTGACTTCAATCTCTGACCATGCATCATACACATATCAGGTTTAAATTAAATAATTTCAGTTATCACCACGAGTACAAACAAATATACAAAGGGTCAGACATTATTTTAAGACAAAACTTTTCGAGTTCGGGTACACGTAAGCGTATGTATCAATCATTATTTAAATATTAAAAAAGAAAAAATCACAGCTACGGTATGAGAGAGTAAGAAATGACATTATCGTTTCTTGGGTAGTTTTTGCACAGTGTCTCGGAATGCATTCTCCAAGGCAGACGCACTGCAAACAAGAGGTACTCACGTCGCAAACACTTGAGTATGTTACACAACCATTCATGCGAATGGTCCTTCACGCTTTGTTTGTTGGTAGCCTGTAGTTTCTTTATTATATTCTTTTGTTTTCTTACACAAATAATGACCTGTTAGTTATGATGAGCTGTCAGTGGGTTTTATCCCTACATACTGTAAATATGTGTTATTTTATATTCGTGTGTGTGTTGGGTATTTTTCAAAGTAGAACCACTTCACAAAATAAACGATTTTTTATGTTGAACAAAAGTGTCACGCCAGTGTCTGAGTAGTGTAGGGCGTTAGGCTTACAATGCACTTGGTAATTATTAACATAATGGTTGGTTTTGAAATCCCAACCAAGTGAGCTGGGGATAGTTCTCAAAACTAAATTATTCAAATTGGCTTTCACCATTCTTTCTCCACGCTAATGTGAGTACATTTTCTCAATGCTACCCTTATCATCCATACCAATTTTACTAAGACGATAATCCATCACCCGCAACAAAGGATATGTGAAATATTTACTATTCTATTTTGCAGATTACGTGAAAGTTATTGTTTCAAATACCATATATATGTAATAATATAATATATATAATCACCCCGTCTTACCTACCAACTTAGCATGTTTAAATGTAAGAGAAAATTTTAAAATTTCTTTAAGTTTTCAATAAGCAAAAATGTATATAAAATAAATTATGTATAATATTTATATTGTATAATACAATGCTATAATATAATATAATAATATAATATATACAATAATGATATAATATAACATATTATATAATTATATATTATATAATGAAATCCCATATTATATTATATGATATGTTATATAATTATATACTATATTATATTATACAATATAATTATATATTCTATGATATATTATATCATATATAATATTTATTTATATGATACATATAATTAAAAGCTGAAAGCCCAGACATAGTAAAATGTGATTCTAAAAAAATCACATTCGGTATTTCTTGGTGTATATCAGCCTATAATTAGTCATTGAAGATTTATTCATAGATATATTTAATCATAAGAAAGAATACATCCCATTACAAAATCAAAATAATTCATGTACTATAAACTGGACAGGGGATATTTTGTTGAAGTTTTGATATGTTTTTAAAATAAATCTTATGTTGAATTAAATTTTCATATCTGACATCTAGAAAAGGTATTCTTCATACGGTAAGTAATGCTATCTGCCTGTAGACAGTTTGATTAGTATTATCAGTACCTATTTAATGGCAATAATAAAATATTAAATATTATTAATTTCGGGTGCCAAACCATATGTTTATATTTTATTTAAGAAAAAACTACCTTTGAAAATGAGACTATAGTTGGTTGGTAGTTGACTTTCTCTGCTTACTAAACTCCCCTGTTTACAGTAAGAAACCATCTATCTTAAGGGAGAAAGGGGGTAGAGTACTAAACTTCCAAACCTAGAGTATCAAGACTTCCGCTGACATTTGTAATCTGAGGATTACATAATCACAGCCGAGTTTACATTGACAATAACAGTAGCGGCTTGATGCTATGGAAATACCTATTTCCTTCATATTCCAGAGATTTACAAGAGATTTAAATGGTCAACCTGCCAAGTAAAAAAGCAAATAGTTATATTGGGGATGGCTATATCCGTTTACACAAGATATGGTTTGTTCAATGGTCTTTGACTCGTGGGAGTAGTATTTATATCGATTGATGCACCACAGAAAAAAATATTTTCATTATTATGTTTTTTTCTTCGATACAGTGCAGTTCGCTTATATTCACAATTATTATTTTATTCTTTGATAACTAGTACTTGAACATGCCTGAAATATATCAAGGTAGTATACACCATGTACGGAAATTAATTCTATGTTTTAATAGTTATGAGTGAGGGGTATATATTAAATAAACAGATATTCATCGGATTAGAATAGCTAGGGGCAGTAAATGCTTTGTTTACAAGGATTTAGTACTTTAGAGTTATGAATATTAATGTTTTAAATAAATTAGTCATTTACGAGCGTAAAAAATGCTTCTTTTTTCATAATTTGATACAAACATCATAAGTAAACACAAGCATGTTTGATGCTAGATGTGATAAATACTATAGGAACACATTAAAATATTACCTTCTTCGGTAGCCAATTGGTCTAAGGAGCTACTTCCAATGATGGGGATACTGAGGTTTGAATCTCGGTTGGGTGTACTGAGTGATTTTTCAAAATGATTTTCCACTCTCTCTTCGCGCAAATGCGGGTACACTTTCTATAAATAAACCACAAGCTTAGTTAGTAGTCCCGAAGAAGTAGTAAGACGTGTGATAATAAAATATACGAACTGTATATGATATAACTGTGGGTGGAGTACATTATTACCCTAACACCTTCATTTACGAGGGAAAAATTTTATTAAGATAAACGATAATTTGTAAATTTAATTTTCATATAGAATTTACTAAATAATATATCTACCAGCCGCAACGCAGCATACAGCTACAATTCCTCTAACTTCTAATTCACTAATCCCTACTATACTTATATAATAATTACACATAGTTATTATCTGGATATCTCATAATAGTATTAAGGTGCGGATGAAATTTACTTGAGTCCATTCGACATGTCATTAGTGGTAGCTTTAAGCTAACAGAAGGTTTAAACATGTTTAAGAGAAAAAAAATGATTGAAATCAAATGTTTTGTTGTGAAAATGTTCATTGACAAAAGTGACGACACGATATATGTTCTTGCATATCATACGGTTTGGCTATTGGATATAAGATAGTAGATCTGGTAATTTTGGTTAGCTGTCACCTAAACTCCCACCAAAGATAGGATATGTGAGAAGATTCTGTTCTATATTTAAGTTAGTTTAAAAGTCGTGTGTTGATCTAATAGTTTGGCTCGGCTATTACACAAAAACGCGCTCCTCAGGACCAATTGACTGGTAAGTTAGATACAATAATACGCTAAAATAAGGATTCTCATCGAAACGCAATTTTATGCAGTCTTCATTTGTCAACAGTGAAATTAAGAACAATTTAATGGATTTTTTAAATGTGAAATATTTATTTTTAAATCTTCTTGTACATTTTAATACGTAAGAACGGTTTCACCGTTCTAAATTCCAATGTTTTATAAATATGAGTATATAAAACCGCATCAGGATGTGTGCCTAGTTCAAGATGTATTAACTAATTATTTGAGTTATATGCTATTCTAGGTATGATATGAGGTTCTATGCATCCCTATTAATATTACTTACAATACAAACATGGAGTATAATTTTCTTCACATGGTGACTTCAACATTTCTTGAATATCATTTCGCTAGGATCATTACAAATATTCAACAACAGTTGAAGAAAATTAAACTACATGTAATTATTGGAGACATATTTTATTCATTTTGGCCGAAAAAAATATTTTCTATAAAAACTACAAAGACCTTATCATTTTTTTTCTTTCCCAACGCCCCCACTTCAAGTGCGAATTACCTTATGTGGCTGAAAACCCCAATAAAGGAGAGTTTTCGATGAAACAGTGCAGTACATCCGATGTTGCTCCTGTTTCCGTACGGTTCAATATTCATCAGGACCAGCCCAGTTAGAGGCACACCCCACTAATTAGTTTTACATTCATGTGAGGCTATTCTCTATTGCTCGAAATAGAGATCTAGGTCAGCGGAACTTTCCAACTCATAAATCTGACAGGACCACCGACTGAATATTAGCAAAACCTGACGCGTGTTGAAAATTGTGATTTTTTGTTTTTGTTTTACGGGAGTGAGCTTCTGACTCATCACTCATCGCTGTTTGCTTCACTTCGTGAATATGCTAATTATTTATTTTATAAATTGAGCTATTTTACTTGCATTTTCTAAACCAATAATATCAACCACAACCTACAAACTAATACAAACTTCCAACATATAAAGGACTCAGTATGCTGGCTACCAAATCATGGATTTGAAAAGTAACTTCCCATTTTCACAATGATAACCTATTTTAATTTATTGAATTTTAAGTATTTAAATTGAATTTCTGAACTGACAACCACCCAATGGCTTAAAAAATAGCTACATT
This sequence comes from Timema poppense, assembly GCA_902141375.1. Taxonomy (NCBI): domain Eukaryota; kingdom Metazoa; phylum Arthropoda; class Insecta; order Phasmatodea; family Timematidae; genus Timema; species Timema poppense. Next base: position 85,774 of record CABFOV010001712.1, on the reverse strand, counting down.
CTAGAACAAACATATCGCCCAGTGTCCCGTTCGTTAATTTATCACTGTGATAATAGAAGCCCCAAATTCAATTAATTTTTTCGACCATGACAGTTAACTAACCCAAAACCTTTAAATTAATATCCTTCAGTGCTACCAATTGAGAAAAAGTGTCAAAACAATAAATAATTAATGGTGTTGGCCACACTGATAGCTAAGCCTATGACCGTTATATCATTCGAAATACGCGCTAAATTTTGTGGTATGATCATGTGCAGAAGCTTGGTAAATGTTTTGTTTAATAAATACGATTAAGTTATTTTATGTAAAAAATTGGTAGATATGATTACTAAATATAAAATAAAGTTTTAATTTGATAGTTCAAATGTATAAATCTATAGTAAGAAAACTAAACTTTTCCTTCTTTCTTGTGATTGGTTTTATTGGTTGTATTTTAAAGAAGATCATTTTCTAGATGAAGACTGTAATAAAATCAAGGAATTAAAGTAGCCTAAATTAGAGGATCAATATTAATAGAATAAGAAACAAAAAATAAGACAAGGTTCTTTCATTTGACAAAAAAAGTAATAATAATAATTAATAAACAAACAACTTTATCAATGTAGCTATATATATGTAATATTACTTCATTTTAAATTAATATAGAAACAAATATTTCGTTAAATTACTCTTATAGTCGGCCGGGGTTCAATCCTCGGTTCCGGCAAAGATTTATCTGATTACCAAACCCTTCCTTCACCTCTGACAAGACATCTTGTGAATGTGAGGAATGCCAGGCCTCCGCCGTGGTTCGGATACCACGTTAAACTGTAGGTCCTCCATTTAATTTCACAATCACCCTATCATTACACATTAGCGTAAGTGCTTATAACCCGAACGGGTAGTAAGACGCGGTGCTAATAATAATAATACTCTTATAGTTTAAATTTAATAGATATATTCAGAAAAAATAAACTTTCACAGCAAAATAAAAGTAAAACTCTTAATCAAACTACAGCTATCCCTATTTTAAAATGAATTCAAATTTTGTCTTATTGCGTGTCAATATTATGTGTATCATTGTGAAATTAACTAACATGCTAATAAGTTCTCAATCAGTTAAAACCTATCCATTATCGGTTATCATATTTCTTTTTATCCCTCACAATATAATCTATTGTGATAATTCATCTATTTTTCATTAAATTTTAGATAATATACTAGATAGGCTATACAACGTTCAAACAATATATTTCTGCCTTAGTTAAAATATATATTTTCTAAAAACTGACTGAGAAAGTTTAACTCATGTCCAATAGATGTTTTGAAAATATCTGTATAGACTTTAGAGTCCTCTGACTGAATTAGTTCCACCTTCTCTCTAAATACCTATAGCTTGAATCCTACAATAGAAAATAATTACAGAGTTTCATGAATGTCATCGCTAGTATCGTGCCTTAAATAAACAAAATTAATCTGTTTCTTCAAGTATTTCAAAGTTAACAAATAGACAGAAAGGACTTTGAATTTTAAAAAAAACCAATTGAAATACAATATTCCTCTACAATTACCAAGTTTCAAGGCCTGCCAACCTATGAAAAGAAGGATTATTCATGTTATTTTTAATGCGGCCACGATGTGGTTCTGTAGAATTAAGCAAGTGGAGGATAAAGGAGAAGGTAGATAAACAAACAAGTGGATAAGCACAGGAGAGATGGTATGGAGTGGGCATTCAAACTCATTATCAGTGGTATATTCTTAAGGAGGCTTGAATCTGACTATTTTTTAACAAGTTAGCATTAACTTGCTAATTTGAATGACGCTATTTACCTATCTAAATTCTTAGAACTAAATAATTTAAATATATGTGATTTACGTGAAAATTAATTAAGTACTACTAAGTAAGTATATATTATATTTATAATGGTTTTAAACTTATCGTGTTGTTATAAAGGTTGGTGTTTATCTGCATTGTAAGTACACAACTTTTAATCACCTGAGCTTGATTTATATAATGTGGTTTATCATCTTATTAATACTCCTTAATTACAAGCCCTTTTCTCAACCTGATCATAGCAAACAATATCAATCAACTCATAATTTTAAATTTCTTTTATTCCCATTCAGATCTCATGTTAAATAATTATTGTTAACATTTTATTTTGGTCTTAATTTGTAATATTTATGGTGTTATTTGTAAACTGACAGTATATATCAACACACGACTTCAAAAATAACTTATTTCTAAAGCAGACAGAACATTCAGTCCTCCAGCAATTAATTTAGCACTACAAAGCTTCAATCTTGCAAAAACGGTAGTATACTTTTTTGACCCTGCAAGGAATCCAATTTGGATCCTTTTTTCAAAAGTCAGACTCACTACCAACTGAGCTAAGATATTGAAATTTAATATAATACATACATTATAAAACGTAACCTTTAATTGGTTTTAGCCTTTTAAACTTTAAGTAAATATTAATTTTAGTACTCTCTACAGTATTTTTCCTCTGTTATTGGAAATTTATTCTTACTTAATTAACCAACAAAAAAAAATCTGCTCTTACCTTTATTTTACAAATTAAAGATAGGAAACGAACACTTCATTATAATAAATGTTCAGAACAGCTTAGATAGTTAGGTAGCATTTATTTATTTGTGTATGCTATTAATTGGAAACCTCTTTTTTATGTAAAACTGATTCCCTTTTAGAATGATTATATTACACGTTATTAATGGCTTTAAAATAAATAATTTATAAATAATTATAAAATATCACTTATATTTGGTAACATTTTATTAATTATACATTTTAGTTGTTGAATGCCCTCGAGAAGAATAGAATTAGAATGCTGTTCGGAAACTTAATTTTAATCCTCTTCATGTTTTTGCTATATCATGTAAAAATGCCTTCTCAGCGCTCGTATTCAGCTTTTCGACAAGTTATTGCCACCCAACCCCTCCATTTGAAAGAAAATACATTTATTGGGAGGTAATGAATAAGTGCGTTGGTTTCCATTTATCCACCACACAGAATTTCTATGAGCGAGTGATAAAGAATCTACACATCCTACCAAAAAGGCGTTTAATATTATGTCTTTCAGTAATCCTTTACATACTTTAATTCTGATGGGATGTATGGCTTTTTTCCTGAAAGAAATTGTGATATAGATTTTCATAGACGGCTAAGAATATGTTGGCAGGGTTTCAACCCATGAACCTTGGGTGGGGAGGTGTGCATTCACCCCATAGCCACCAAAGTCAAATGTGTACTAAAAAGGGTGTTTTTTACGTAAAATTGTTGCTTTATATGTACACATTTTTATTTTAATATGAGAAGCACGAAATATACCTACAAATGCATTTGAAGAGAAGCAAAATGTGTCAAATGTTCCCTAGCTAGAGCATCCTTAAAAAGCTGTTAGTAAGTCTGGTGGCAGAGGTGGGATTAGTCTATACTAACAATGAAACGACGGACAGACATGAATGTTTAAAAGTGACGAGGATCGTTTATGCAAAACATATAGCTACGTGCTTGGACATGCTATGGGCGTAGAAAGACACAGCATGAACGTGTTTTTATCGTTATTACTAGTACGATGTCCTTTTATCTCTCCTTTTTTTTCTTTGTTTGGTGGGATTTGTTTCATCCCCGTGATTCGATGAAAAGTTCGCTTCGTACATATTTTAACAAAGCTTCAGTTTTTTTTAAAGGTGATTTTTATGTGGTGTACAAGTGTAGACTTTAAAAGTGCCATTCTAAAAATTAATGCTATTTATATAAATACAACTTCAAATTAGTTTCAAAATGGTCATCTAATGCTACTTTCAACAGTAAAATAATCATTATGCTTATGTAATAAATATAGTAAACTGAAATGTAATAATTTGTCTACTAAAGCTACATTTAAAAGGATAAATTCTGGATTTGTTTGTGAAATACTATTTATCTTCAATGCTAATTCAACAAATGATTATAAATTGTTGTTACATAATTATACACACGAAAACCTATCCTACACTAGTTTCGTGTATCTTGTCCCCAAACATCGCTCTCAGTCACTATCAGAGATACGACAACAGAAAGGTGAGGTCACAGAGACTTGCACAGTCTTTGAGAGTGTGAGAACTGATATTGTGCTACAATTTGCTCAAAACTCACCCGATAAAGTTAGTGACTCTGATATGGAGGATAGTTTATAGGAGTTTTGTGATACCATCTAGTGGTATAAGATTTATTAGCGGAAAAAGGTCAATTAATGTGTTTGAGGATTCATTGGGTGCTAGTGAGGACGATGTAAGCCGTCAAGCACTAGATCAAAATGATGACTGATGATCATTGGCCCGTTGTGTCAAAATTGTCTTTGAACACAAAATATTCGTCGAGTATTGACGAACTAATCCAGAGATTTAATTTTAAGACAAACAACATACTTTGAATAAATATATGTTTTCAAGTTGTTTTTTAATATATAGGGGTGTTAAAACGGCGCTGTATGGGTATGTGAATTCACAACAAAATATAAGGACCTAGTAGGATTCGTTGTTTTTTGTCTGAAGTCACAATTTAATGTGACGATTGCTGCGTTTCATAAAGTCACCGAAAGAAGCAAGTTATAAAGTTTAAAAATATTTAATGATTTAATGTAATAATAGCATAATGTGTTTATATTTTCCCCCCCATGCTTTGCGCTCTCATGAGGACCAAACTGTGATGGCAATCAGTACATACCTTCTGTCTACTCATAACGTGTTAGAGCAGATATATTGTGTGTACAGGAAACTAACTTGAGCTCACCACCTACGTCATATACTTGAGTAGAGTTTACCTTTTTATCGCCCCTTCAATTCAAGGTCTGAGGTACTAATTGCAATCAAAATATATATAGACCATGGGGTTATGAAACATACTGTATTGGAACAGGGCTATGCACATGTTGTATTATTAAGAATGCATGGTAAAATTTATCATTTTGTTCGGAAATTCAACGCCCAAACTGCACATATGATTTGTTTGAACCAAATGTAATACAAAATCCCTGTGCACTTACTTCCAGCAAACTATGTTGATACCATTAAATTATGTTCAAATATTCGGCACAGAGCACCGGGAGAGCAAAGCTGTGTAAGGATGAGTGTAGAACAGGTTGCGTAGGAGATAAGTACTTGGCAATGCATACCTCGACATCTTGGAGCACGGCAGCAGAAAATAGCGCAATTAATAGTAACCAACACATCAGTCCATCTAGAAATGAGAATATGTTTTGAGGATCATCATTGATGGTCCTACAGCACAGAAAGTGCTTGCCAATATTACATGTTCAGTGCCACGTACCTAGTGACTATACTACATGTTGTACACGCATGCTTGCACAGCTTTGCTCCCACGGTGCTATACGCAAACACTTTTAACAAAATTAAATGATATTAGCATAGTTTGTAGGATGTAAATGTACAGGTATCTTATGTTACTTTTGGTTCAAACAAACTATAATATGTACAATTGGGGCTATGAGTCTCCTAACATCCTGTATACTTGCCTCAAGCTAATGTTCATACCATCTTTGTGGTCGGGGTTTTTAAACGATACTTAAAGCGCTGTGGCGTGTTTCTTGCTGGTGATTGTAACGTAGCGCTTCTACCAAAAAACAGGCTTAATTGTACTGAGAGCAGACTTGCGTTTAGCCAGGCTCTTCAGAGCCTAGTTTCACTCAATAAATTGTCTGGTCTATTGAAAAATGCTCATCCTGATGAAAGAGGTTTCAAATACACGGGTGTTGATAGAAATATGCCTCGTTCATGGTTAGACCAAATGTATGTAAATCCTAGGTTTGTTTATTCTGCTATGCAACCAAAAATAGTATCATCCTTTTCTGACCACTACAAGTTGATGTAAAGAACCGCACACAGACGTATTGGAGGCTCAGCACACAATTTTTAGAGAATGAACATTTCAAATTAACTATCAGTAATATTCCCAGTTTTTATTCAGAATATATAAATGAAAACCCATTTTTCTGTGTTGAATAAGTTTAATCCCAAGAATTTTTGTCAATCTTTCTTGGTGCAATTTTTGGACACTAAAATAGGATATTCCACTCTTTAAGAATTTCTAACGTATAATTTATCTTGAGAATATTTAAATCCTCTTTAAAATATACATAGTTTTACGGTCAACAATTCTATCTACAGTCCAATTTTAATAAGAAAGTTATCTTATAGAAAATTTACAAGATCTTCTTATACGTACTCGTACTTTTATTTTCTGAAATTGTCACTTTTGATATATATTATCAATACATATAAAATAACCCTAATATTACAGTGAAATGTTATCATTCTTGGTTGAAAAGTCACGCTCTATTTTCTTAAATTTTTAACCAACCATCATCCCAATATATAAATAAATGAAAAGGGAAACAACTGAGTTATATTTTTATAATAGTCCAAGGCACTAATGGGATCCATTAATGTATACACATGGTTTGTGTTGAATTTGCTAATACAAAAGGTTCCTGCCATAGATTAGTAGTTTACAATCAAATAGATATGATTAAAAATGTATTTTTAAAATATCTCCATTTTTACACCTACATTTTTAAGCTGTCATTCAGGGCCCTGAAGGTGTCCTTGGATAGTTTTCATGGTTTCCATGATATTGTGGGAACAAGAGACCTCATGCGGATATTTATTTAAAAAATAAAATTGATTTTTAAAATACATTATTTAAATGTATTTTCTTGCAATTTAATACTTTAATAAAGAAGCAAATATATTGCTTTATCATAAAATATATTTTTAATAACTGTATAATTGTATTTCATTATAAGTGGTTCCTTTCTGACCCTATATATTTTACTTTTTGTTTTTAAAAACTCTACTTTGAGAAAGGTTCCATAGAATTCATCAAACTTAACAAAGGAATACAATGCACACAAAAAAAAAAAAGTTTAGAACCTATACTTTAGAGCACGTGCATTTTGATAAACTTCAATTTCTGTAAATGTTAGCACGTGGGGTGGCAAGAAGATAAATTCGCTGGAAGGGTGGATTGGTTTAGTTCCTGTCTGGTGTGAATGAGTTCATCCCACTTCTCTTAACACAGGGAGCTGGGCCCTTTGAGAAATTCCCGGCACTCCCGCTAGAGGGAACCTCGTGTCAGCATCTCTTCCAGTTAACTGAGTACAACCGAGACAGCCTTGCCACCCTTCACTCAACTTACTTCCTTCCTAGAACTCCCTGCTCTGATGACTCAGAAAACATTGCCGACACGAGAGGGGGGGAAGGGGAGATATGAGGGGTTGGCCGCGGTGTAGGAGCGAAGATAAGGTGGTTATCACCAGAATCTGCGCTGGATCAATGAGATGATTTCCACATCAGGGCACCTTCTCAAACCCCTCGTTCATTCTCTTGCAGATATAATATATGGTATGCTCTGTTTAGAAACAATATTGAACCATGCTTTATGTTCATTAGTGAATAAGGGCTGACAATGCTTAACTATTAATTAAGACTTTGGGGAACAGTAAGGAAGGGAGGGAAGGGCTATAAAAGTCTTGAAATTCTAAATTTATAAGGAGTTGTTTATATGACACGTGGGGTGCTGCAATTAAAAAAATCACAGATTTAGCAGCAATTACTATTCTCTGTGGAATAAAATGGAGATTCGGGGAGAAGGTATAGGACCACTTCAAATAACAACTAAAAAAATATTTTAAATTGAGAAAGTAGGAAAGGGGGCTAAAATAGCAAGTTTGACCAAATATAACTCGAGAACTCTAATGATTTGAGATCGTTGAATAAATATTTATAGCTTATACAATTTTTTTTAGCACCATGTATTGCTACCCGATTGGATTAAACGCTTTTGTAGTAATTACGCTAATGGCTTAGAGATTGGTTAACTTATATTTATAGAAAGTGTATCCTCATTCACGTGGAGGGAGAGTGGAAAACCATTTTGGGAACACCACCCCCAATACACCCGACCGAGATTCAAACCTTGTTCTCCTCTTCATCGACAGTCTATAGTATACTGCGAGAATAGTGCGTTAGACCACGTGGCCAAAAAAGTGGGTTGTTTATAACTATAAAATTATTGTTAAACAAAAAGTACAAAAAAGTTTTTTATTGCCGTATGGCCCTCAAGAACGCTGCAAGTAATCAATATTAACCCAGAGCCTTTGAAGTAGCTAGACAATTAAGATCCTACTCACCAGTGTGAGTTTATTTATCTTATCAGGTGTAATACAGTTTCGATGTATTAAGTAAAGAAAATTATTAAAAAATTCATTTCTCTACGAATTATTAATATATTTTCCTTATTTTAGAATGCAGCCTCTTCCTTTTTATTCTCGTTTAAATTAATTTTTTAATACGAGTTTGATTTTCTCGGGGATTTCAAGGAACCAATTAATCACACAAAGCGAGGGATACTTGTCATAAATGGCATGATTTATTTACCAGCTATATAACATCATTATTAGGAATTTATTTGATTCAAATAAGGTTGAGAATACCTGGGTGTGGAGGAGGTTATATAATGAGGGGATACATAAATTTTACTCGATCACACTACCTTGTTAGGCTAATTAATTTCCGTAGGTTAAGGTAGGTAGGAGATTCATCACGATTGGGAGAATCTAGTACTGTAACAAGGAATTGTTTGGTAAACCCAATGGAAAGAAACCCTTGAGAAGACATAAACGCTGTGAATATTTTTTTTATATAACATATATTAATATTGAGGATGTGTAATGTATTTTATAGGAGAAAGGGGAAAATATTTAAAAAAAGGCATTTATCTATTTATTAACTAAGTCCAGTAATGTAATTAAAAAAGTACATAAAACAGATGATAAAAGAATGGTGGGCTTACTAATATTTAAAACGAATACAATACTTTGGGTTCAAAACCAACATTTACATTTAACAACAACAAAACTTACTATCTCGGAGTAAAACTTAAAATAATAATAATGCATAAAATCTAACGCAAGACTCTTTCAGGACCTCTGAGTAAAGTTGGGAAAAAATATACTTTTACTGTACCTAGTCAACAATGGACTAACCTTCCGTACAACAATACCGACCTCAGAGGTCAACATCACTGGGAACTGCTTGCAGGTGAGGCATCGCTAAATGTGCTTTATATAACAATAGTAACAAGGTGGATTACATTGGATGATGGTGATAATAATATAAATAAAATACTTAACGGATTTGAATTTAAAAAAAAATTTGGTTTTATATTTAATAAATAATCGCCAATCTAAAATTTTACCCTACCTAACAGACGTCTGCTAAATTATAAATTTGAATTACAATTCATAAATATTCAACTAAAAGTTCAGTAATTTGATGCATTAATATAAAAAGCTTAAGTTTAATCTTTGAGGATAATTATTGAAATAATAATAATAATAATACTATTATATCTTGAGACACCTTAATTAATAGATGTCCTTTATGAGGCTACTGGTTAAAATAAATCAATAAAAGAACATAATAAATTGCATTCGGGTCGGTGGAATGACTGGCCAAAAGATTATTTCCAGATTCAGTGTTAAAAAAAATGTTATCTTGAGGAAAAAAAAAAGTATAATTATTACGTTAGAAGAAGATAACCCAAAGTCTCGAAATCGTAGTGGAAAATGTTCATAAGAATATAGCATCTGCGTAGTGAGGTCAAAGCTGTGTAGAGATTAAAACTTAAAATTAAAAATTGTTGATATCACCTCAAAAGATAGGTGGCGTACTTTTGTAAGTGCGGCAATGAACTTTTGAGTTTATAGTGCCAAAGCGTTAGTAAGTGGGCGGGCTCGAGTTCTTCCACGAAAGATGATTTATTATTTTCTTTTTTTTCGATAAAGGTAACTTAATTCTATGATCGAGTTCATCCACTTGGTTGTAGGGGAGAATGGGGGGG